>VWZW01001241.1:260371-301126 GCA_013397115.1 Edolisoma coerulescens
GGACGGGATGGGAGCGGGGGGGCAGCCGGGCCGGCGGGAGCGGAGGCACAAAGCGCACACTCACCTGAGGAGCGCGGCGCGGCCGGCGGGACGGCGAGCCNCCCCGGCCGGGGGCCGTGTGTGACCGGGGCGGAGGGAACGCGGGCAATGGCCGGAAGAGGGGCCCGCGGGGGCGGGGGAAGGAAACTCCGGGCGGGCGGCCGGGAGCGAGGGAAGGGGGCGGCTCGGAAGCGCTGGGAGCGGGCGGGACGCAGCCGCCTCCGGGAATCGAGAGGAGGCACGGCGCCCGGCCCGGGAGAACTTGGAGTGCGCGGCCCGGACGGGCCAGGCTGGGATCCCCGGGAACTCCGCCGCTTGCCGGGTGCTTTCCCAGGGGCGATCGGCCAAGCGCCCGTGAGGGGGCTCCGGCCCCGGGGACACCCCCGCGCCGCCCGGGCAGGGACGCGGCTCCCGGGCTCCCCCTGCGCGCCAGGCGCGGCCCGGCGGCTGCGGAGCCCCTCAGAGACGGGCCGTGATTTCCACCCAGCGCCGCGGAGCCGCTGCCAAACAAACAGCCCCAGCCCGGCACGGCAGCGGGGCTCGCCCGAGGGCAGCCAGGCAGCAGGTACCCACCCAGCCAGCCGCAAAGCCGTGGGCCCCTGGCTTTCCTCAGTCTCACGTCGAAGCTGCTCCTTTACTGCCCGTTCATGCAGGAATGCCAACGTGCTGTGCTGCGCTAGAAAATGCCGATATGACACTCGAGAGTTGCACTAGGGCTGGAAAGCCACATTCCCGAAACAAAAGCACTAGGAAACCAGCAAATTTAGTAAATGTAACTACATCCTAGCAGCAGCTCTGGGAATGCAGCGACATCAGCAAACCAAACTTATTCATGGCTCCAGCAGGTGATTTTGTCACAGATGCCTGGTGTGCATGTAACTACCTGTGAAGAGTTGAAACATAGTTGGGTTTCTTTAAAACTTCAGTATATTGAAGAAACTGAGCGGTTTTTGTAAGAACCCAAAGCTAAAAAAGTTCCTAACTCTTTCACATTGCAGAGAAAATTGCAGAGACCTGGAAACAGGTCCTAAATGTGTCCTAAGGCCTCAGAAACCAGATGGCAAAACCCATCAATTTCATAAAAATAAGGTTTTCTGATACAACTGTAAGAATAGAGAGTATATACAATATAAATAAGATGATGCTACAAAATTCAGTGAAACGATTTCAGGGGCTGGTTTTTTGTTTGTTATATAAAGCCCTGTAACAAATTAATTTAGCCACTGTTTCTATTAAGCCATATGTATTTAAAAAAACCCTCTGTATATGGAAAGGTAGTTCACTTCTCATCACATATGTTCTCAGGGAATTCTAGGCCAGGTCTCATAATTATGTGACTAACATATTGTTTTGCTCCCATTTCCTTGCCAAATCAACACAGCTCAAAGAGAAGGAATTGAAACCTATTCCTTCCTGTGAATCATCACACAAATTGTTTGCAGGACTTCAGTCAGTTGCAGATGGAAACTCACTAAGGAGAATACAGGTTTTTTAGTGGTGGGTTGTTTGGGTTTTTTTACTGGAGGTAATGCAGAACTTAACTATTCTGCTTAGAACAGAAAGCAGAGAGAGTTGGCAAACTTATCAGACTTAACTCCCCAATCGTTTTTTGTACTCTATCTGAATGATTTTCTAATACAACTTTTAAAATAAAGCCTTTTTTCCTCCCACAGTAAATTAGTATTGCTTTCCCTATAATAAATAAAGGGCTCAATTTAATTATCCTTTTGAAACAAAAAATCCTTTGTTTTCACCAGAATTTTCAGCTGTTTTGCTGCAGACACTGCAATGGATCACCTTGTACGGAGATGTTAATTGAATCAAATTAAATGATCAAAAATTCCAGCCTCTGGAATATATTCACCCATTTACATAAATTGAATTCTCTAAATTGAATGTTAAATTACCAGAGCAGATTATGGTTACCATAGTCTTTACCTTAATGCATGTTGGTGAAGTTAGTTTGCTTCTGGATTTCTCTCCCATTTTGGAAGAAGCGACCTCCAGCTGCCAGTGAGGAAATAATAATTCAATATAGAACACGTTAAGGAATGCAATGAGAAGACAGAAACTACAGAGTGTACAGTTCAAGAGATGCAAGAGTTAACACTGGTACAGGATCTCTGCCTTCTTTCCTGGCAGGGCTTTCAATTCTTACCACCTCATAGTGGTAGCCTGCTGTTTTCCCTGTTAGTAAGGGAGCCTTACACACCAGTGTTGCTTTTCTACTCTTCTTCATAACTGTACACTGGGCCAAATCTCTTGGCCCTAGGATTACTTAAGGGACTTTCTTAGTTCTGAACTAGTTCCAAACTGCAGTAAGGTACAACAGTTTGATCCTGTGGCAGAGAAGATGAGATTCCTGACTCTGCCAAAGTAGGAAACTGTCCATAGTTCTGTTTCACACGACTACACAAAAACTCTGAACTCAACTCGTAAATCACAGGGAAGGCTTTGCTTGTCTTCTATACCAGGAACAGGATATCTAATTCAATGTCAACCGAGAGATTTACAGAGCTGTTAATATCAACAAGTAGAGAAGCACACTAAGTGAAGTGTAATATAATAATTATGCTAACAGTTACAAAACCTCCTGTCCTACTACTACCAAATTCAGCAGCAAAACTCCAATGAGAGTGAGACTCAAGAAGATAGGAAGAAATGGGTGTAATATGTCAGAGAGAAGGAACAAAGTACACCCACAAGTGACAACAACAATAACAACAATTTAGAATTTAAGACTTTTCAATATATAAATTAGTTTATTTCCATTTAGATATAAAAGTTATAAATACAATTAATGTAAAACAGTATCTGATAAAGTCCACTGAATCAGTTCATCTGTCTGCATAATTTGACTGAGAGGCCATGACAGGATTATTTGATGTCAACAAATAGCTTGAAGAGCCACTGCTGACAAGCCTAATTAAGTAAAGGGATGCTACTGTGGCCTTCTGAGCACACAGAAAATCATCTTGAATCAGAAGTTAGCATTCTACCTTCAGGCCACCCCAAAATAACATAAGGCAATTTCTTTCACACATTCCTAGTCAGAAAAATAATCAGACAGGTACACAAACTGACTTCCTTTTCTGGATGGGCAGAGGGAATGCAGAACCATCAGCCAAGACTTCAGAAGAGCACAGCTGGAAAACACTGCCAGGTCTCATCCTCAGCCTGATGAGCAGGAAGTACACAAAGGCACAAAACAGATCCATCAGCATTCAAGTTCTCTTCACTGACTGCTTCTCTGAAGATCATCTCAAGAAAATATCTCAGCAGCTACTGCAAAATGGTCATCTGAGAGATACAAGAGCTGGACTTCTCAGCCTCAATTCATATTTTACAGTTAAATACAGCGTTTACACATGATTACGATCATTATTCTTTCTGGTAATATCAGAAAACGTCTTCACAAAGTTTTTTAATTTGAAAGAGCAAGTGATACCTACCGCTGCAAAGACTCCAGAGACCAAAAGCAATATATCTGCTCTTTGCAGCTTGAAACAGAGTTAGTCTGCTGACAAGGACAATATCCAAAGCTGGAGAACACCTAATTCTTGTCTCAGTAGAGGGACAGACTTTTCCAAGACCATCGTGAATATGTGTAATAGGCAAGAAGCAGGCAAGACAGTAACCATTCTCTGCTTCAGTACACAGAAGATGCATGCACTGAGGCCTCCAGGTCACACTGTGCTGCAATCCACTCTGATGAGTTAAGGCCACATGAATCAAGAAGTGTTCCATGCTGTGACACACAGTCTCTACACTGTACATCCAGTATTAAAAATGGAACATTGGAAGGACACATTGCAAAGCCTCGTGGTACAATTACATTAAACTTAGTGATGCCTTTGAAAATACCTGTAATCTCTTTGAGGTAACTCCTTCTTATAGTCAGGTTAAAATTATTTATATAAAATCTACTTTAATATGTCATGCCTTGAGATAATCTCATGTTAAAAAAAAATAAAATTGGTCACAAACTTATACCTAAAAACATAGCAAATTTCATGAACAATGGGGAAATTAAGAATATTTCAGATCAGTTTACAGTCTAGATTCAATCACTCAGAACACTGCTTTTCAGAAGTGGTACTGTATATTGTTACTATACTATCTTCTGCCAAATTCCATCAGATTCTATCATCTATGTAGTCTCATTTTTCACATGGTTAAAAAGAACAGAAGTAGCAATGAATACAATATCACCAACTGAAAAGGGAGTGTTTGAGATTTGATTGTTCTTCATTTGATAAAAAGACTGTCAAGGGATAGAGAGAAATATTAGAATACTGAAGGGGAAATGGAGTATCAGTCTTAGCGGACAATCATTCCACAGAGTAAAAGTGTTGTATTAGAGCCAACGTCTAATTCCAGCTGTTCTCTTTTTTTCTAAATTCGTCTGATTAGGAACTCTTGAGCAGCATCATCTCCCAGGCTTTGTGGAAGCTTCAAGGTAAATAAATCATTTAGCTGTTATTTTCCTAGCTGCAAGGAGTTCCCATTAGTGGGCTTAGCCCACTCTCGTGCAGCATCTGTAAACAAGGATTCTAAAAGCAGAATCAACACCAATGACAGAAACATCACCTAGATTTCTTGTTCTTCCACAATCTGTACAGAGGCTGCTCCCAAGGTGGTCTACTGTCAACTCCCACAACGCTCTGAAGGCTGGAATTGGTTTTCTAATAAGCCTGCAGAAGTCTCTCCTCCATTTCCCTTCCAATATGCTCTTCATTGCTACACCTGGAACTCTTACAAGATGTAGGGGTGGGAGTGAGTTCCATGTTTCAAGTCTGTTGTCCCTCATTCACAGACCAATTTACTATCAAAGCTGGAGAGTCCAATAGCAAAGGCCTGAAGAGCACAGAGAGGGTAATTATAGTCCAGAGTGAACACATCTTCTGCTACACGACCAAACTGCATCACGATGTAGTCAGCTGGGGAGAAAAGACATTCAGAGAGGAACCATTTCACAGTGAAGCAAAAGAAAAACAAACAAACAACAAACAAACAAAAAAAATACAAACAAAACCCAGCCACAAAAACCCCACACATCTGGCAGTCCCAAATAGATGTGGTTGGTGTATCCATCCTTTCCCACCAGAGCGGCCTTGAAATCTGTCCTCTAGTGACTGTGCTATTCTAGAGATTGTTTTTCTTCTCAGAACCAAAGCCCAAACCATTCTTTTGCTAGCCTGCTGTATTAAACCTTTTCTTTCATTTCAGGAAGCTTTCATTTGCCCCCTCTTTTGCTGCAGTTATGGACAGCAGTGTCTGCATCCACCCCAGAAAAAAGGAGGACTTATATAATTTTCCTGATAGCTCAGAAGTCCCCAGTAATCCTGAGCTAAACTCCTTTACCCAGTTTCCCGTCTCTAAGAAGGGTGCCCTATTCCTCCCAACCCTCATGAAACAAATTAGGTTCTCCCTGTTTGAATAAGTCCGACACACTCTCCACCAGACTCTTACGGTCATTGTCGTGGACAATCTGGAAGTTCTTCACTGAGGCCTGAGTGACCCTCCCATGGAAGTTCAAAACATAGGATTGAGTATCATCATTCCAGACTGGAGCCTTGTTGTGCAACTCAATGAGGTTCTCTAAATTTTTGTTTTGCCATTTTGACAGCAGACCCTCATGCTCCTGTTCAGAAGAAAGAAATATATCCATCAGATTTGGAATGGCTCTGCCTTTGAGTACCACCTCTCTTGTGTGTGCACTCTGTCACTTAAAGGTCATTCCCTGTTTAAAGACACCCAATGACATCACTTAAACTCACTCCTACTGAATACTTGCTGCAAGTACCAGGAAGATACTTTCATAGATTCCCAGTCCAAGCATTCCTATTCACTCAATAAAGAGAGTGATAGGGAAGGGAGTCTGTGTACAGGAAAGGGATCAATTCAGAGTCCACAGATAACTGCCATCCTGATGGCATGAATCCCTTCTGCATCTCATTATCTTTCTCTGATCCTGTTGCATCCAGTTTCCATTTCCAACATTCTAAACTTCGAAATAAATAAAATAATCTACAATTAACTGCACAGTGCAAGGCCCTGAGGTGCTTCAGTAGAAAGTCCAAAGGCTGCAGCAGGATGTGAGGTTAAATGTCATCCTATTGGATCTAATGAGTGATGCACAGTATGAAAACCAGAGAGAAATAAAACCAAAAAGATACAAAGAGAAAGTAAAACAGCACATTAAATTTGACAAACAATGAATTACGAGGAGATTCAGGTTGTAGTGAAATGTGACATATGATTTCATTTTAAAAGTTCTGCAACAAATAAAACCCGAACTATATATGCTAAAACTGAAGAAAAAGTATCCAAGCTTAAGCTACTAACAAGAAAAAATGCTCAGAAAACAACCTGTTGTGCAGGTCAGACTGATATGGCTACAGCATCTGCTTTAGTATTGTACAACGATACCATAGTGGATTTTTGAGGATGACATAAATAAAACTTTCTGTTCAGTTTAGTTACTTTTTAATTTTATCTTTATTTACTTTTTAAAGATGTAAAACAAAACCATGAGAACTGGCACCAACAAAGTGCATTTAGATTTAGGGGAGAAAAATAAAGGCAGGGCCACAGAACTATTACTGTACTAATGGGGGAGATGGCAACACCAATTGAAAGACAATGAATAAATGACCACTTCCAGATACAATTTTTCTGACCATCCACAAGAATTAAATCTCTTTTCTGGGCTCTCCTGACTCTCAGTTTCCATTCTTGAAGATTTTTTTCTCTGACCTCAGGAAATAAATTCTTGTCCTACTCATATCTACTCACAACATGGCTGCAAATACCATTTTCTAGCTTAAAACACTGACCACATCTTTCAGTCGGTACCTCTTCTTTCTGCCTTTTGGTCTTCTGTCACCAAACATAAAAGCCACATTAAGGGAACCTAAAAATTTTCATCACTCACCTTAACATACCTTCAGATACTGTTCTGTAAGCTTTTAGCTATAACGCCCCTCATATGTATGAGAAAGCCTCACTAAAGAGTCACAATGAAACTCCGTCCTTCTCCTCATCCTTCCTTCTCCATCAAGAATCCTCCTTTTCTGCTACTACTACAAAAATGCTAACAGCATTCTGATCAAAAATGTATTTATTCTCTTGCTATTGCACCAGCAGTACCTTATCTGTCTATTACCCATCTGTTACAATCCACATCCTGGCTAAGAATGCAAGTTCCTGGGAGAAGCAAGTGTGTCCTGTTTCATCCAACCCTCAGCACAACAGTGTCCCACCATGAGGGCGGCTTCTAGGTGCAACAGCAACAACATAGAGATCAGTAAATAATATTTAGGCTGACCAAAGGACCCGTAAGGATACAAACACCATAAAAGGCAAGAACAAAGTAATCAACACATTTAGGCTACATTGTATTTACTCTCCAGGAGACTTGCTAAAGCCCTGGCTACTAAAAACCCTGATTGCAGTAACGCCCAGGCCTCTACAGGGAAGTTTTAACCTCTTCTTTCAATCTGAAACATGACCAAACATCATAACTCACATTTCGTGGACGGATTGGAATTCGCTTATGATTCATGTTCATTCCTGGAATGATCACGGACATTTTTCTGGGACCCTTAAATCCTAAGATATTAGTTTCCTGAAAGACAAGGAAAGCCATTATTTTCAGTAAATGAGATACTTCACCTCAGAGAAGGAAAGACAGCAAAACTGAACTTGTATCCCCATTTGTGTTTGTTTTTAGAGTTTTGCTGGCTACAATTGTAGCAGCAGTTATCTCAGTGCAACTTTGTTAAACCACTGAGAACTGCTTTTCTCCCTTTCCCATTTGGACAACAGTGTTAGAAGATATACATGGTATTAACTAATTTGGAGTGCATTTCTTAGCCTACTGAAACATTTACAACAAATTAGACAAGTGCAATTTCTAGGCATAAGTTTTTTGCATCTGAGGCAATAATGTGTTGAAATCTTGCTAGTGAACAAGCCTGAAGTATGATAAAAGGCAAAATATCTTTGACCTGAGTCTATGTTGTCTGTATATCACCAGTTAATCTAAAATGTTTCTGAACAATGAATGACATTTTTCTTCAGGTGTTGTTATTTGTGTTTGAGAACACACCTACAATATTCTCTCAAATCATACTGGTTTATAAATGTTTAAGAACAGACCCTGAAAGGGAAGTATTCAGCAACTATCCAAGCTTCAATCTTAAATCAAGCAGATTTTTCCAGAGTACTGAAGGAGACTGCTCCAAGTGGATTGAGTACAAAGAGCAAAGGAAAAAAGTCCTGGTATTCTCAAACCGTTCATGTAACAGTATCAGCTGAAATCCAGTGGTCCATGTAAAGTGGTCTGTAACAATGCCAGTGATAACCTTTACAATTACCAAAGACCAATTAAAAAGACAAAATCTTTTAGAAGTACTGCATTGATTGACAGAAGTGATACAGCATCTCTTAACACGTTAATGCATTTTGCAGACACAGACAAAGGTCTCTGGAGCTGCAACCTCTATTACTTCACTTCAAAAAATAGAGGGGCATGTATAAGAATGAGGGTACTGATTTTATTCATATTTAAACTTTATGAACTCCTTGTAAGTAAAAGTTCAGAATTCTGAAAAGCTGACTTTATATTAATTGGCTGTACTCATTCTAACACCTTGCTGTGTCCAGCTAGGTAGGGAAACTGAAGAATACTATATACAAAGAAATTATCTAGTGATACTTCTGTGAACAGGCTAGTACTGGAATTATCACATCAATTTTTTCCCAAGTGCCATTAAGATCAAGAGCAAAAGCAAAAAATCAAGATGCTGCTCCAGTAGGCTAACACATCTTTAAGCTTCTGTTACCATACCTGTAAGAAAAGTAAAAATCCTTCCATTTGACAGCCATGTTTTTGTAGAGAACCTCAAATTTTACTCAAACTGTAGGACTGGAATATGAAACAATGTGACATGAGAACTCTCATGTAATTCTATAGTGTCTGCAAATGCCTCCTTACTCTGAATCCTATTCTGAGGTGATTTACAAGAGCAGAAGAACTACTCTAAAACAGAGCTAGTGAACCACAATTTACCCTGGAACCACATCCTTACCACCAACAAGCTGCTACTGAAATAATACCAGCTCCCTCCTATCCCTCAAAATGCTTCACAGAGTACTCCCAGTTCCCTCTCAGGGTCTACCAGATACCAGCTGGGCAAGAGGCAGTTCATGCTGTGGCTGGTTCCATGTAAAGGATGTGCTGACCAGCCACACACTGAATAGGTCAGTTAAGAAGCTCCTAAGGATGTTAGTTTGGGTGTTTCTCTCACTCCTGGCATTGATTTTTTTTTTTCTTGTTTTCATTAAACTTGTGAGAATTTATCTGTGAGGCCTCTGCCCCTTGTTGTATCTGGTCAAAATTGGTCACTTGGTTCCAAAGTTAAGTGGAGGAGGCCGGCTGCAGCACTATTTTGCAAGCTGTGTTTCCTCGGTAACCAGGCACAAAGAAAGGGACAAAAAGGGAGAGGCAGTACTTACATAACAAATAGCTGCGAGCTCCTGTCTTGTATGAGCCTTTTCCGCTAGACTTTGTGCCTTGACTGGGTTAACTCCATGGTCATAGACTGTAAATTTGGTTCCCATGAGGTTTGACCTAATGTCAGGTTTTGGAAAAACACAGAAAGAGAGGCATCAGTAGAAAGTTTTGTCATCTTTTGAAGGTATTTGTACAGCACAGCAAAAACATGCATCTCCTGCCATCTGAATCTTCCTGTTGCCAGCTCAGTAAGGAGCTTCCATGACGTGCCCATGGTGAGCCTGTAACCTATCCTGGAAAAGCATCTAGACAATTTCTTCTCCAAGTTGCTACAGTGAATGGTAATGCTGAAGAAGGCTGCCAACCCAAGTGAACACAGATTACATTGAGAAGAACAATGCAAGTTAATTCTCTCTGAATTTATACCAGATTGCCAGTCATAACCACAACTCAATTAAAATTAAAATCCTCTCTCAACTGTCTATAGTTTTCATCTATGGTTCTCACCTGAGTTTTCCAATGAAACTTTCCCCTTTCCGAGATAAATCAGTTGGGTCAACTGATATGAGGTAATTGGATGTTTTGCTCTTTTTTCTTTTTCTCCCCGCAAGAAGGAATGTCTGGAAATACAAAACTTTGATCAAGACTGGTGCTTTGTAAGAATGCAGAGGCATTGCTATCCAAACTGTTATCTCTCCATTTCCCATATGCATTCCCTTTTTTGTTCTGTGCTCACATTACTGTCTCCACAATTTTGTTCTCTCCCAAAGTGCCCAGCCTGAAATCCTATCCCTCCATCAGCTCACTTGGCAGTCTAGATTTAATGCAACTGTTTGTTCTAGTCTCACCTCCTTTTCTTCTGGAGCAACTCAGTCTTCCTCCTCTTTTTTGACATTTAACATTTTTATACTTTTTCAATTTCATCTTTCACTGTATTGTGGCTTTCAAACCATAATACAATGCTAATTACATGCTAATTCCCTCCTTAGTACCTTGGCCAAATACAAGCTGTCCTCATCTGCACGATGGCTCTCCTCAGCTACCAGTTTCTTACCAAAAGCTCTCCCTTGCACCAAAAATATTCTGTGGTAGGAGTACAACAGCCAAGATAATGTGTGCTGCTTCCAGTACCTTTTTGTTGTCATCCCTTTCCAGATGCATGTAGTAAGTAGGGAAGAGCCCCCGGTCCATTCCCTTTTTATCTCTAGTGATTCGACACTTGACACTAATTCCACGGGGTGCAGGGCGCAAGGCAAAATCCTCCAAGTTCTCAACTTCTCCCAGCTGTGCATCTGCCGGAGGGGATGGACTACAGGAAGCACCTGTTTCCTGTGGGAAGAAGCATCATATTAGCAAATTAATATCAGATCAGATACTCTGGTATTCCACAAGAAAATACTGGTTTGTTGAAACATAAGATATCATGTCTCCAGAAGATACTGGGGGAAGGAAGGTTAAACAAGATACCACCTGTGTTTCCTCAGAAGAAAGCAGCTGAAGGTTTTACTCTGAGGAAAGACTAGGTCTCCAAGGGGAAAAGAGAAAAAGTACCCATTAAGCAGATACGAGTGATTTGCTAGAAAGGCAGAAATAAGATGAGACGCTGTAAATATTCTAAGCAAAGGACCTCTTTGCTTTTAGGGCTTCAATATGCTGTGGAAAATAAAACAGTATGATAAAGCAGGACTGATGGATGCTACAGTAAGACAGGCTGGGATTTTGTGACTGAAATGAGTGCTGAGATTATGTTGGTTCAGAACAGTAGCAGAAATGGAATAAGTTTCTGGTGGAACCATATCAACTAAATGTTGGGAGGGCCTTCAGAACAATGTGTATAGTCAGGATGCATAGGGCCATCAAAGGAATTGGAATTCTAATGGAAATCTGGTACAGGTCATTAAAGTAATTTTCTCTTAGAGGTAGCTGAATCCTGTGAATTGTAGCACCCAAGAGATTCCTCTTTGACTGAGCCTTCGAGATGAAGCTGCAGGTTTATCCCCATTCCCAGCTACAGCCAGTAGGAAACCTGAGTGAATAGCACAGATACACACACAGAGATTGGAAATTCACTAGAAGGTTTTACCCCTTCCCCCCTTCAGCACCCATCACCCTGTACCTCCAGCATTTTGCACCCACAGCCCAGTTTCCCAAGAAGCTGACACCCAGACCGCTTGCACTACTCCCCTACTAATGCAGGGCAACATACCCACAGTCATCTCACAAATACACTCAGATGGGTCTTTCCCACAGCATGGACTTTGAAGGGTGTCCAGCATCCATGCTCAAACCCCATGGCCTTTATCTGGTCTGAGCTAGCTCAGTCCCTGGGTCTTCCTGATGCTGGTCTCTTCCAACTCACTGGCTAGTCCAGCACATAATTTGTCAACATATGCATGTGTGCATGTATATATGTACGTATGTATATATGCATGTATATCTCACACACACACAAACACATTCACATGAGAAATAGTTACAAGTGGAGTTTCAGAAGAGAGTAGGACATGCTGAAGTAATCAAGGCACAAGGCTTGGGAAGACAATCATACTGTTTTGCAGTTGTTTACACATATCTGATGCCTTTTACCCCCTTTAATCCCTGTCTTCCCATGCTTATTGCTCCCTGATCCACCTTGATACCTTTCTTTTCCCTCTTAAGTTCCTTCCCCCAAACATCCCATATAAAGTTTGTCCAATCCCAGCATTCTCTGTACCATTCCAACCGTTCCCCTTTGCATCCCACAATAAATGCTATAAACCTTCAGGAAGAGATCTCTCCTATATTTGCATGGCATTTCAGAGCTTCTCTAAGTCATTTCGGTGAATTTTGCAGAGACAATGGCCCGGTCTGTCTCCTTTAAGGGTAATAGTGCTGACTCACTGTGTTCCCATATTCACTGATTAGGCTCCTTGGGATCTTCCACCCACAATTGTTCCTTTCATCATTGCTAAGTCTTTATGTTTAACTCAATGTCCCTTCAGTCAGATAACCTGACAATCTTGCTCTGCTTTCAGGGAATAATATTGCTGGGTACTGTACTTGCAGCTACTATATTTTAATCCAGTGCTCCAGGGGCTAGCACTAAAATCAAGCATGTGCCCAGTGCTTATCAGAAATGGATTTCAAGACACTTACTGCAAAAGACTTCTCGCTGGATGCAGAACTAGGCCTCTCAGATTCAGGGTATGGTGAATGAGATACTGGTCTCTTACTAGCTTCTTCCTCTTCTGTGTCCTCCTCATCAAAATTCAAACTGCCTGAAATTCCTGCCAGAATACAGGATCAAACATGTAATCTCTGAAAAAAGGTGTCACGAGTTCATGGCATCACTAATTCATTCATGACTCTTGAATACCTATTCACATTCTTAATTTCTGTTATTTCAACTGCTGATTTTCTTCATGTGCTGTATCTCTTCCTGAGCCTTGTAATTCAAATTCCTACTGATATTTTGCAGCAGATGATTAAACAGCTGACAGGCCTTTATTGATATGGATTTTACTTGATATTCCATGATGTAACATATTGCTTAGTTTATGTTGTCATTGAATTAATTTTGCCTATTTTTATGGAAAAAAATCCTCTATGTTTTAAGAACAACAACAATAAAAGGAAATCCAGATCAATACGCTGACACCTATCCTGTAAGTTGGACTCTGTACAGTTCACATCCTTTACCACTTCCCCTTAGTCTTACACACAGTGAAAGAGAGTATGTCAATTTTTCAGTAAGAGCCCCTCCTGTTCTTACACCAGTATCAAAAACTCAGGTCCATAAGCACTAATACTGACTTGAGTTCTAAAACTGAATAACAGACTGAGAAGTTTCAGGACTTACTTAATCTTAACCTAAGCACAGTCATGTAGAGATGACTGTGGGTATATAACTAAAATAACTCTGCATAAAAACATTTATAAAGAGCCTCTGTACACATCACTGTTTGGTGTCTCTTTCCACTTGGAACTGCATCATCAACTGTACATTAGGAAGAAGTTCTTCACAGAAAGGGTGACTGGATATTGGAAAGAGCTGCCCAGGGAGGTGATGGAGTCACTGTCCCTGGAGGTGTTTAAGGAAAGACTGGATGTGGCACTCAGTGCCATTGTCTAGGTGATAAGGTGGTGTTAGGTCACAGGTTGGGCTTGGTGACCTCAAAGGTCTTTTCCAACTAAATTGATTCTGTGATTCTGAGATTTTGTTCCGTGATTCTTTTATTTAATTTGGCTGTAGAAAGGAAATGTACATAAAGCATTATAGAAAATTAACACAGTCAGCCTGCTAAACTGAATTATTTTCTGAGAACCGATATTATAACAATGCTCTGACATGGCACTGCAGAGAAGGGGCACTGCTGGAAGTCTCAGATAAAACAGAAAAATCCAGTCTTAACAACCTGTCAGTAAACTTCCCAAAGGACGTTAGGGAAGAGGAAAGGCGTTGACCCTAGTACTCCAGCCAATTTCAAAATTCACTGTTTATATTCTACCTCCACTAATTTCCCCTGAAGTTACTGGATATTCTCTCCTGTTTCCTTTTCTAACTCTTGTGTAATGCTGCTATCTGTAGGTAAGCAGCTGCGGCATCTGACAACTGGATGAGAATACCTCTGTATGTGATAGTACCTCAATACATGCAGTGTACTGGAAACATTCTGGGAGACAAGCTCTGCAAAATAGAAACATGCTGTATACTAAATTAAACACTAGCCATTATTTTGCTCCAAAGTGCTTAGGCTGCATGCAAAAAAAAAGGTTTCCTGTAGCAACTTAAGATACTTGGCAGACAGAGCTTGACATTCCACTAGGAAATTACTCAATGGGATGTAACTATTGAATATATAACTCAAAAACCGCTGATTGTGACAGCCTCTGACTCAGAACCTTTCCTGTTAGTCTCCTGAAGAGTTAAATCACGGCATTTACTGAAGGGTCCTGCTGTTGTGAAAATATTCAAGCATTTTACCAAGATATAACATATCTGGAATAAAAATACCCCAAAATTTAGCAAAATGTGGTCTAGCATTTTGTCAGCAATTTCCTTGGAAAGACCAGAAATTATACAGCACATTGAGAAATCCTTAAAATATAACTGGTATGGTTCAAATAATATCAGGAAAAGGAATTGCAGCACTGCACTTCCACATGCTGTAAAATCTACTAGCTCTTTTAAAAGTGAAATCCTACAGACATTTGTTTCATGATTCCTCATTTTTTAATGCCACTGAAATAAAGTTATAAAAGTAGAAGAGCCCCAAAAAAGACATTTGCCCATTATTAACTCTTACCTCGTTTCTGTAATATTTCTTGCAGATCTGGCTTGCCTGCTGTGTCTGTTACAGCCTCTCCATCATTTTCCTTATCTGTATTATCTTCTGGTTTGGTAGATCCAGCCGACAGAGTTTGGAGCTTGGTCCCCAAATCCTGCACTTCTGATTTCAGGAAAGCAGCTGGTCCATCAATGCCTGCAGGCCAAAATGAAACAGAATTCTAAAATCTATTTTTTATGGCCAAAGATGCATCCCAGGATGGTGGCTTTTTTCATTTTCCCTTCCTCTACCATCTCTTTAAAGTACTGAAATACACTTGTTCAGTTTTTGTCAGAAGGCTTGGGAGGAGTCAGGTCTGACTCTGGTACAAACTGCCTATTACTTTGAACATATCAGTTATCAGTTTCTCCCTATTTAAATGTAGTGATTGTATCTACCTTTTTACAAGGGCTTAAGCAATTAAAACAAGTTGTATTTGTCATGCACATTGATAGTTTTCAATTTATTTACAGACATCTTCCTTATTTTCTTTTCCTTCGTGTTCTTTGTTGGCTACTGTGCCAGTGAGTACTCTACAGTGAACATCATAAATCAATTTGATAAAAGTATCTACAGCCAGACAGAAAAAACCCTCTATCTTTTTGTTAGAATGAAATTTCCATGTTTAAACCATACAACACAGCTGTGCACCACACTTCCTAATTGGCGAAGGCATCTTAATGTCAGGGTCTGGCACAACACTTTAATATGTAGCACACAATATGCAAGTGTAGCTCCAGCTTGAGATTTCTTGTTTTCCCACTGTTTTCCTTCTTAAAACTTTACTGCTTTATCTAGGCATTGTATTTCTGACATGTTTACTGCTGTTACCACTTATTAACAGGATTTGTTTGCACTGAGGAAGCCTCAGAACTATGAAAGGTAGTGAGTGAGCAGTTAAGCTTTCATTTGAGTCTTACTGAAGACTCTTACCTTACAAGTTATACCAATCTTATCTTTCATTCTCTTCCTGACTTGAAAGTGTCTTTTAACAGAAGGTTTCTTACACCTGATTTTAAACACATAAATGGTACCATAAACATCACCACTTTCCTTCCCATCCTATGATCCTGAAAGGCATCTGGTGAACAAGAAAAATATTCAAGAGAGAAGGGATAACATAGTTCCAAATGTGATCTTCAAACCAGGCAACACCCATTTTTTGGGGGGTTTAAAATTCTTCTGTGCCTATTAATTTGCTATCAATACAATGCTTGTATTATAACACCCTGCAATAGCACACATCTCAAAGCCTTAGAGTGTTTCCCATTACTTTCTTGATAGGCTGATGGGACGCTGGCTCTCATAAACAACTTCCTGACACTTTCACTGGAATGTAAGGATTTCATTGCTGCTCTTTTTATCTCCTTGTGACATGGGAGCCTCTCACTACTGCATTTCTTTTCACTTCTAAAAGAATGCTCGCTATTTTACCGTAATGCTTTGAGGCCACCAAGTTACTGCCTTTGGCCCTGATATCACTTTGTGCTTTTGACTTTGTGGACCACTACAGCATGTTTGTCATGTTTCAGTTGTTTCAATGAAGCCTACAAAAAACAACAGATGAGGTAAAAACCATCAAGAACATAGCAAAGTGTTCACAACACTTTTTGTTTGCTTTCTCTACTTTATCATTCAGTCATATGCAATCTTGAGATGGAATATGCCATGACACCATAAGGAAAAGTACAAGCAGTCAATATGGAATTATTTTCTTTTCTTTATCTTACACCTTCAAAAGATTTTCTTACTTTGGATTCATATGTCCCTACCTTTATAGAAGTTCCCAGCTCATTTCTACAGTTCTTCTAGCCTAACCCAAGGGAGAGATTACTCAAGGACATGAGAGGATTTCCAGCTCTCACGAAAATCAAGGTGAAGTTTCTGTTTGCTTTTGCAGTTTAGTATTGCTCAACCATACTGTACTACAATTCAACTTTTGTATATAGAAAAGTATGTAATCAATCTTATCACTTGACCCCTGCCACAGCAATGTAGGTGCCCATCTCTGACATAACGCATGCACTGGGATTTTGGGGAACACTGTTGCAATCAGGTTGATTATTTACCATGTAAAACAACATCACTGTGGACAGGGGTAGGAGTTTCTACTAAAGGAGTCTGCTCCTCGCACCCTTTGGGCTTTGACCTGCGCAGCTTGGCCTCAGGATTTGGCTGTACCATCAACGGATCGAGACGTTTCTTCCTCTGCTTCTTCTCTAGAAGGGCTCTCTGTGGAATAAAGAAAAGTACGAAACAGATGAGTAACCACATCTAGAGAGGCAGAATCCATGCCTCAGCTATTGGCAATGACATGACCCTGATCGGGATCTCAAACAAACCTGAAATACTCTTGCAATCTCTTACAAAAATCCTAGACACAGATATCACCGTGGTTCTGGAGTGAGATAGTGCCTTTGATTTTCCATGAGAGTTTGACACGGACACCTGCTTATTTTCTGACCTGTCTTGAGACTACCAGTTAAATCCTTTCACCCAGTCTAAACTGCAGCAATCCTTAACACAAATAGACAAATTCAGCAGTCATCCATAATCCAGTATGAAACAGTCAGGACTTGCAAAGGAAAAGGTTTTTATCTCAAAAGCAATCATTTTATAGGGAGACTTTAAAGCAAATAGTTCCCAGAAACCAATGCTGAGAGATAAGACGTAAAGGGGAGAGATAAACAAATAACAGTAATTAAAATAGGAATGATCCACTAAAAAGAAATTTGATCAACCTTGCAAAATTTTTCCATATAGTTCAGGACTGAAAGGAAAGACTGGTAAGTCCAAATGCTAAAAAATAAAACATTACTCCTCCAAATTACATATACATTTGATATTTATGATTTCTTACTCAATGAGAATAGAAACAACTTCTAGATTTAAATCAGGGCAAAAAGGGGCATGGTGCCATTTTAAAGACAGACATGCTTAGTCCTTAAAAACAAAGGTGATGCAGAAGGAGAAATCACATTCTAATATTCTGCACCATTATGCAAAGAATGTGCAAGCTCCTTACAGCAGATGCAGTTTGTCCATGGCTGCTTCTTAGGTACCTGAACACCACTGAAAGTTGGTTTTGATGACAGAAACCATTTCTCCATCAAATTATTTTCAGTCTCGATGCACCCACCAGATAAACAATTCATCAGTATCAACAATTCAATCCACTTGAGACACAGACATCTTTGGAGCCCTTTCCTCTCCCATTATTCTTTTTCTCTCGGTGGTTCTTTCCTCTCCTATTAGTCTTTTTATCTCAAGTGAGATTAGTTTCTCAGGCAACCTCTCCCTGAGGAATTCCAACACAACTCAGCCCTTTATTCTTTATTCTGTTTTTTTTTTACTTATCTGAAAGAAAAAAAAACAAAACCCAAAAACCCAACCATCCAAAACCCAAACAAAACCAAACATACAAAACCCCAAATCCAACAAAAAACAAACAAACAAACAAACAAAAAAACCTTGAAACAAAATTACTTTTTCTATTTAAATTCAGAATTTAAAACTTAAATTCAGAACTTAAGATTTAAGAATGAAGACTGGACTGCAATACAGGTAGTGTTTGCTATTGCAGAATTATTTGCAAGGATTATATTGCAGAGCAAAAATTACATAGAATTCCAAAGAGATTGTCACATTGGTCTAGAATAAGAAAAGAAAAATAAGCAGTAAATTTCTTAGAAATTGCTAATTATGGATGTGTTTTCTAGGAAGGTAGTCAGACCTTTCAGAACAATTTATATCGGTGTTGTTTGTTTATTTTTTTAATTAATGCTGAGGAAAAGCAAAAAAATGTCACAGTAGTTTATAATTCTCCAAAGGAGTGAGGAAAAACAAGAATCAAAAAATTATACTCAGAATAAGGATTTGAGAAAAATTTTTCTCAAAGCTTCTCTATCTGACAAATAGACAAGAAAAAAGAAAAAAAACCACCAAAAACCCCACAAACCAAAAAAACCCCATAAACCAGCAAACAGACATACCCTAACGGCAGTAAGGAAATAAGAAAATATATAGCTACGTTTAGAATGCAAAATTGAATTTGGGATCAACATAGGATATAATAATTTCAAGAGTTACTTAGTGGATTATTCTATTAGATACGCTTTTTTAAACATTTCACTGCTTACCAGTCTAAATTTTAATTATCATTATTATTATTATTATTATACATTGTGTTACATTAAACCAATCCAATACGATCAGCTTATATTAAAACAAACAGTTTACTGCTGGTGGATGTGACTGACCTTCTTCCTTTCTTGAAAGGACCTCAGGATAATCAAAGTGACAAAACTTGATAGTAATTTAATTTGTTTTAAAAAGGCTTCTCTTTACTACTTGGCTTACTGAGATGGAAAAATATCTGCAAGTCCACTGTCAGGACAGCAAACACAGTTCACTTTCTCTCCATACGGTGGCAGAGCAGCCTGCCCTTCAGTATCCTGTATTCCCGGCCATATTCCACTAAGGAAGTAGAAAAAGGAAACTGTATTTTGTTTCATTTTGTCTACTAATTAGCCTTTTCCTCCAGCTCTGTGTTACAGTAAAAATTCATATAATATTACTACATAGAATGTAGATAGTTCACAAACAGGACACCAGAACACACAACCCATTAAATAAATAACAGACTCATTATCATGATTTGTTTGGGATGTTGTGAACTCCATGCATTAAATACTTCCAGAAATACCACAGAAAACCATAACATCAGAATATAGGACGACTAGAGGATCACAAAGCTCCTGTTCAAACGAGCTTTCAAGAAGTCAGATGAGACTATCTAGTGGACTATTAAGACAGCTAGTTTAGTATTCTCTTTCTCCAGCTGTGATGGCAGGAAGTTGATACACAGCAAAGTTCCAACCACTCCAGCCTTGGAGGTGCAATCCTGTGCTATTTATTAGTTGGTATAGCCCTGACCCTAGTCGGCCATGCAGGCTGGATCCTAGCAAGGGAACATCCTCGCCTCTTCCAGCTGCCCCTTAGCTCACGCTGGGGCAGCAGTGACAATACCAGTGATGGTGGCATCAGGGCAACTCCGCGTCAAGAGTAATGCACCACACCAGGGGCATTCAGAAACACGCCAGGCTTCGTGCTCTCCCTGCACAGGGAGATGGCAGCATTGCACTCAGAGCTGCAGATGCCTCAGGAGACTCAAAAATCTTCCACTAATGAGGAAATAAGCACCGACTGAGCAACCACAGGCTCTTGCCTCAAGGAAAAGGCAGTAGTCCAGGAGAAAAAAGCATCCTGGCAGGCAGAGCTGGCCCACAGATGGAACTTGATGTCACGCACTATTATAAATAATATTTTACTGCAATTACAGGGTTTCCAAACCCATCATAAAGATGGTTGCACGGGCATGTCTATGCTATGGCTTATTACAGATTCTCTGTATGACCAGAGACTCTATACATGATCCTGCTGGATTAAAACATTTTGCATTTTTTAAAATTCCATTTCCTACAAATGTTTATAACAAATTAATCAAGCAGGGCATCAGCTACAACCAGCAGCAAGTCCATCATATTTGGTAGTGATTTCGTATTGACCTCTGTTTCTTCAGAAGGCATAGTACTATTCATGTAAAAGTAGACTTTAAAATGAATACTCAAACCTAATTTTAAAATCCTAAATTAGAGACTGTTAGCACTTCTCAACAAATCTCATTTGCAAAGGGCAGGATGTTAAAATATACTTAGTGAAATTCTCTAGCTGTTGCTTTTGCAGATAATTGCAATCTCAACCATATCCAAGAAAGATGGAAACAAATTTGCAAAAGGGAATGAATTCTTTAAATTGACCTCTTCATGATGCAACTGACAGCTGCTCTGAGGGAATTCCACCCAGCCCAGCAGTTCTGTTTTGGAGGAATAGCCATGCATCCCCATGGCAAGGCCCGACACTAAGCTAACGCTGATTGCAGTACCCAGCACTAGGAGACAGTGATTATTAACAGCTTATGACCCAAGACCAGTCCTAAAACAGATCCTGAGGTTCACCACCAAGCAGTCAGAACATCCTCAGTTTTGGAACTTCTTACCAAATGGCATTTGACACTAAATGCTCTTTTATAGATTATTTGAATTAGTTCTATTTTTTAATAAATAGTTTGTTTGATTCTAAACAAGTGTCACTTGATAGTCCACAGATAAAGGACTATCGTAGCTTCCACTTATATAACCAAAGATAAATTTACCTCTTGACTCTGAAGTGTTTTATATAAGTGCCTATACAGACACAGATAAAGTTGGTAATAAATTCAGTGTCTGAAGTCAAAGCTAGCAAACTCAGACTACAAATAATGACCAAGTTCTGATAAAGAGGATTATTACCCACTGCAACAGTTCCCTGAAGACTGTTGTGTCTTAAAGAGCCTCAGCTGAGAAAGCACCTTCCTAAAAAGCATACTTCAATTTGAACAAGATGAGTTTAATGCAAGACATGCAAGTGACCTGTGGTCCATGTGAAATGGCCAGCTAGAGAATCAAAACAGTCTCCCATCTTCTAAACTATTTATAAGCATCTGAAATTTCACAGAGAAAGAATATTAAGGATGGATACTTTATTGCTTTGAAGAGTATGGTAATATAAGCATCCAGCAAAAAGCACTTCAAAAACTAAGACCTATAGCCTAATAACTGACCCATGCTTGGCTGTAAATATTTTCATTGTAGGAAACAAAAAAAAGTCAAAAGTGGCTGGAAATCCTTCTCAACAGCAGTGTTAAAGAGATCGTTCTATAGGCTGGTGAAACTTATAAATTATTATATATTTATAATATTTGTAATATTATAAATTATATATAATTTATAATATAATTATTATATTATAAACCCGTAACAAAAAACCTATAACCTCCCTTTGATGTCTAAAATGGATAATTACCTGCAGTATTCCTGTCTTTCGATTTATTCCTGCACTCTAGCAACTCAATCCCAATGAAATAAGAGAATACATGAAAAATAAATTATCAAACACACCCAGTCCACAAGCCATGGGAAGGTTGACTTGAACTAATGAAAACCATGAAAATCTTCAAAGTTCTTTTGACCAACCATTTTTAGCACTTCACCCCCATTTCTCAAGTCTCTGGAGGGCTGTTTGATTTCCTATACTTATTTTTACCAGCTTCAGCACTATCATTTACCTGATTCTGTAGTTTCAGCTGTCGTAGTTTCATGCTTTCATCCTCAAAGATGCTGCAAAAGTAAAATAAACAAATTAATTAATTATTGCTATTAAACAGTTTGCATTACAAGAGCATAGGATATTCTCAGACAACAACTTCACCATCAAGACTTAAAAATGACTGTTAGACATTACTTCCATCTCACGTGAAGATCAAGAGACAAGGTATTAAAAATAAAACATACTTCATAATCTGTCATAAATAAGACTGAACTCTAGTTTAGTCCCCTTACTAAACCTTTCTGAAAAGATTTTGAAAGCACCAAAGGCTTCATTACTGGTAGATGGATTACAAACCTTTGTTGAGGTGGGGCTAGGAGACAATTTACACCTGAAGGCTTAACACAGTTCAGATTAATTCAGTAAAGTCCCTGCTTCTTCACAGGATCCCCTATTCTAAATTAACTCAGTTTTGTCCTGGAGTCAAACCTACATCATTTCCTCTTCCTGCCAGACATTCCAGAACTACGGTTAATACCTGAGAGAATCTGTATTTGCAACGTCTGACATTAATTCCTAAAGGTAAAAAAATAATGATTTCCCTATTTCAGTATTTTATAAATAACTTTCATAAGAACTCTAATTTTTTCTTCTGAGTTGTGTTCCACATAGACTTCCCATTTCCTTTTGTATGATAATGAATTATTACATAAAATGCAATTTAGAGCAGTTAACCCCACAAAGGGGAAATGTTAATTCACTATTAAGCACATATTCTGCTGACCACAGTTGTGCTCTTTCCTTCAACACAGCTTTGACAAAGACCTCTATGGAAGTGAGAAAGCATCAGGAAGAAGATAGTTAATGTGGGAAACAGACAAACATTATATATTTTATTAATAGCACGCAGAAAAGCAGGGCAAGCCACAGTTTCAATATAAACAGGAAATTCTCTATCTGGTCTAGGTATCCATAAACGTCCAATGATGTGAAGTCACGAGCTGGCAGCCAGTGCTGAATATAACCCTAACAGGGAAAACCAGAGATGGAGAGAGGCGGAGAGAGGAGAGGGGGGGTGTCTGCAAAACACATGCCATGGAAATTGGATTACAGCACACAGAGCTAAGGAGAGAAGAAAAGCCTCCAAGTCCCCTTAACCCCTAGTAAACCCACATTTGACTCAACTTCAGGCAAAGATCCTTAAAGACAGACTACCTCAGCCAACACAGGCCCTGCTCTGGAAGGTTGAAATATGCAGAAAAAGAGTTCTGTATACAGACATGAAATATAACAACTTGTATACTCTAAAATTGATACTAATTGCCCAACTAGTAGTATTTTAAAGCAACTTACAACTGCCATTGCTTTTTTACTCCACAGTTTCCTTATTTCTATACTTTTTTTTTTACTAATGCATTTGAAGTACCACACAACAGGCCTAAGACCTTGAAAACATCTTGTTTCTAAAAACTGATGTTACTCCCCACATGGACCTGTAATACATAGTTTCTTGGATTCTAAGGGAATGGAGGGCCTGGAAAAATTAGTGTCTTTTTTGCATAGGGATGGAGAGCTTTTGTGTATCCCCAAAGCAACAGTTACAGCAATACAGTCATTTTCACTTGAAAACAGCCATAACTTAAGAAAGAAGCAAGCAGAAGCACATCTACTGAGTGCAGCACAACAGTTGTCACATGAAACTTCAGCATAAAAGGTGACATGCCTATTATTTATAGCATAGGAGATGGAAAAGGCCATCTTCAGCAAAGTCTGAAAAACAACTGAAAGTTCCACTTAAAATTTTATGACAAAAAAAAACCCCAAAAAAACAAATGGGAGGGGGAATATTCCTTTTCTTCTCATACACCTCCTGACTTAAGAAATTGATGACATTTGTTAATTGCAGTTGAGAGTTTGTTATAAAGCAATCTACATATCTGCGATCAACAGCAGACTTACAGACAAGTTCTGATGGACACAAAGGCATCCTGTGTAGATACAAGCTGCTGTCTGTGGTTCTGTTGCTTTTCCAAACACAAAATGTATCCCCAAACAATTTGAGTCTCTTCTTTAGAAAAGCAAAAGAAATAAACACTACCACTTTGGGAAATTAGTGTACAGGGTTTCCTTTCTACCTGGAAGACGACAAAGTGCTGAAATAGTAAGACTCACATACATGCCTTGTGGAAATCTTCTGTGAAAATCATTTACTTCGTATATTAAATTATATTCTATCCACACTGAAATAAAGTTATATAATGTAACAGGAGCATAACACAGACCACACAGTGCCTCCACTCTGGCCACTTAACTGATGCTCAAAGAAAGATTCTAACAGGTCACAGAGCTTGATAAAGCAAAAAGATAACAAACTGTTCTCTCTTACAATTTACTTTCAAACACAGACCAAAATTGCCGAGTAGCAGGCAAAACAAAATGGAAGCAACATCAATGCTTTCCATTTTAAAGTGCAAGGATTCACACAAGCAGCAAAATAAAAAACTAAAGTCATGAGCAATGTGGCACTATATATAGTAGCTTAAAAACACCAATCTCACACTATTTTTATTTACTGCTCCTGCAACCTTTCTTCCAGCACTTCATCATTATGAAAGTGTAACATAATAACCAGTCAAAACACAGCTTCCCACACTTCAAACCTTTTTCTACCCCCCACAGCAGGGTTGGTGCTATTACAAGCTTTAGCAGGAAAAGGCTGTGCCAGAGTCACTCCCGCAGCTTACCACTAAGGAATGTAAGTGGTGTGCTTATCCAGCTGCAGGCTTCAAACAGGAATCCTCCTTCAGCTAGACTGACAACACAGATCAGTGCTCTCTGGACATGCCCACACCAAACCACTGTGCTCTTTGCCTTGTTGTCCTCTTTGAAGGGTTTATGTGCAATAAGAATAATAAAATATCCATCAGGAACAGGAAAAATAAGCAGAATTTCCATAGCTACAACATCACAGTTCAAAACAGGAAAAAAAAATCCTAACCACCAAACCATTTGCCCATTTACCTTTGATAAATAAAACCTGAAAATTTTCAAGCAGTCTGTAACAAATGCCCTCTGCCCAACCACTGCAGCACAGCAGCCTACACGAGACCTGGCCCACAGACCCCACTGCTACACTTACCAGAATCCACCTGCAATCCTGCTGGAGCTGCATGACAGGTAACAGACACGTGCCACAGAGAAAGGAAAAATTACCCAGAACTTTACATACAAGGAAAGACTACTGATAATCCAGGATACAGAATAAAAATGAGAGTGCGAAAGCAACTATTTAATAAAACATGGAAGAAAATGGCAAGACACAAAGGGGTTCACAGATTTGACACAGACCAACATGGAGCAAAAAGTTTTATTTTCAACTGGTAGCATCTCAAATTCCTACTGAAATTAGAATCAGCCTGGTTTTCATTTCATAATCAGAAATTAAAGTGTTGTAATAAGAATATGCAACAAATTTATTATAAATGTATTTGGTCTTTCATAACTATTTTCAGAATAGCAAACAACCACAATGAAGACATAACTCACAAGCTATTTAACAGATATTCATATATGCAAGTGAAGCTTCCTTTTTGTGTAGTTTATTTTCCTTTCTGTAAAAAAGGCACACTACATCTATTGACAGTTCTTTCAGAATGGACATATTTTTCAATAACACTGAAATTTTGGCATTACAAACTGTGGATAGGCAGAGTTAACACTCTCTCATTGTTTTCATTGCAGCTTGTCTGTGTTCCTGAATATGCTGTACTTGAAAAAAAAAAAAAAAACCAACCAAAATACTTATGTTCTAAGCACTTGGCAATAATTACCATTGAATCAGCCAAACACAAACTCACAGTATAATCCAACTCTGAGAACAATGAAAAACCCTCATAATGAAGCAGAATGTAGAAAATAAAAGCAATCCACCAGTCCAAAAACGTTCTTCCATTCTGTCCAAGGTCCACACAAGAGAAAGGACTCTGAAGAATTGAAGAGAGTTCAGCAGAAAGCGGAACAAATTGACCAAGGACTGGAAAGTGCACCTCTTAGCAAGATTTCAATGCATTCTACAGTTTATTAAAGAGAAAATCAATATACTCCACTGTATTCCATGGATTTGAGGATACAAATGACAACGATGAGAGAGAAGACAATAAAATCCAGACATAAATAACTGAAGCTAAACAAATTCAGACTGCAAATAAATTTTTTATTTAACACTGTGACTAATTAACCATTAGGATAACTCATGGAGCTGTGGATTTTCAACAGAAAACAACAGGTTTTAATCAAGCTTGAATATTGTTTTATGTTAAAAGTTGCTGTTATAGACTAGGGCTACAGTTTACCTCCTATTTCAGGTGTGGTTATCCCAGATGGGAGAGCTAAGCATTCTTCTTTCAAGTTATATCAATTAAGTTCTCTTTATATACTGACCGTTGAAGCTAAAAAGAGGCAAAAAAAGAAAAAAAAAGGTTGTCTTTATCATGGACTAGTTTTGAAAGGAATTGACTGGCTGCAGTCATGAACGAGAGGCAATAAGCAGAGAAAGTAAGAAAAACCACAGGAAAGTGCAGCCTGTAGAGACAAAATGTTCTACATGACTGAGCACTTACTAGAAAGACATATTTGAAATATGCTAAAAAAAGGAAAACACCATGATAGTTTTCCCTGCATTCAACAAAATGTATGTTCCTCATATGTCCAGTAAAGAAATACTATACTCAGTTTCTCCTCCTAAACAAACAATACAGCAAAGCCTTGAAGATTTAAAAGTTTCCCAGATAGCCAAATCTATCCTGCAATGCAAGCAGTCAAAGGTTTGGTAAAGAAAAAGTAAGGCTGGCTGCCTCTTTCAGGAGGACGGTCAGACTAGCTGACAGAAACAGACCCCACTCCAACCTTACAGGAAAATCTGACCCAAGAGAAGGAAAGATAACTTGTTTTGCCTCTTAACTGTTCTAAGTATCTTTATAGCACATATCAGCACTGTATACGCACCCAATTTTGGCGAGAAAAATTTAGGAAATTTTACCTACTTGTGCACAGCTCTAGGGAAGGTATTAAAGTTTCAGATAGTCCATAGCTTGGCAGAGAGATTCAGGGAAAGTGTCCAGCAGAAACTTCCAGATAATTTTAAAGTGAACTAGATCTCAAGTTTACTGTGCCTTGTTACAAACAAGCTGGGTATTTTTGTATCAGTCTGACACATAAATCCTTTTAATAAACACAATCTTTTGATACTAGTGGGAATATGAACCTATATATTAATAATCAAGATCCCTACATTTTTAGTTGTTTCCACTGCTCTACTTCTTTTAAAGGAGCTCCAAGGCACAATAACACCATTTTTGTCCACAAATCTTCCCAATTTCCCAATATCTTATGTTCCATTTCTCATTCTACAGAGGACTGCTTCCATCAGGAGTCTTACAAAGCTCATGTAATTCCTTTTTCCTTTGGAGGACTGTTTATTAATGTGGTAACAACAGTTACGTCTCTCAGCAATACTCCCAGAACTTAAAAGTCAGGGAATGAGAAAAATGTAGCTTGTGGCCCACATCTTCATCCACTTGATTTTATTTTTAGCCGTAGAAGTGCAAGTAAAATCAACTTCAGTAAGAAATGCGGAGTCAGCTGGTGTGAAAAGTGCTTTCACTTTTAACCCTCCAGAAAACTTTCCTGGGGATTATTCTCATCTGAACTACAGCTATGAAAGAAAAGAGAAGCTGTAGAAAAGACATTAGTTGAAGAAGGATTTTTATCTTTCAAAAGATACATTCCAAACAAAAAATGCAATACTGGTTCTGGAAACTGATTGAGGAACAAAATTTATCTGTAATGCACCTTCCAATCCACAAAAGAGCAGAGTCCTGACACAGCTATAATTGCACATTTTTGGGAAAATGCATAGCATACCATCCATAAGAGTGAAGATTACCAAATTTTTCTGCCTTCCCTCAGGTAGAAGAGTGGGGGGTTTCGGCAAACACAGGATATTCTTTCCTTTGTAATTAATTAGCAGTAAGTCTTCCAAAGTAAACTGATCTGCTTCAAATCAGCCATAAAATGCCACACCTATTTCTAAGCGCCACGACTAAAGTTGCAGCAATATTTTGTCGAACTATTTTCAAGCAGTTGATACTTCAATAAGGGCAAGTTTTAGTGTGTCTGCCTTTTTTTCAGAAAGAATCCTCTCTCAGTGAGGTAATTTTGACATTTGATCCCTCCCCACCCCATGAAATACTAATGCCAATAGAATACTGTTGAGAGAAGGAGTTCACAAAATTTATTTGGAAAGTTTTTCACCTACTGAACATATAAGAACAATGACATGAAAGTGTGAATACCTAGTTTTGGAAGCAATTCCGAATGAGTGAATAAAAGACTGTCTTGGATTTGCTTTAGCATAGAAACTGTGTCCCACGTAATACAGATAGAATAAGATTTATCGCAGAATATTTGAAAATAAAGATAAAATGAACCAATAAGAACAATAAACTCAACTGCCAGACCAGCATGGATTGAGGGAACATCTAGAGACAAGCATTAATATCTGTCCTACTTCATTTCAAAATATACTTGAACCCTCTATGCACTACATATTCCTGCCAATAACATGTACCAATTATCTGAGCAATTTACAACTTAAAGATCAATTTACAACTTAAAAAAGATCCTAAAGAAACAAAAAGACAAGATAATCCTTTAAAACTTCTGCTTCTACCTACCTCTGGGCTTAAAAATGGAATTTTAATGTGAAATTATCAGATACTTTTCTTTAAAGCTACATAGATCAGAAGCATATTAAAAATACCCAAATCAAAACACCCACCACCTGCTCTTCCCCCCCCCCCCCCAAAAAACCCTTAAAAANNNCCAAAAATCCCTTAAAAGGCTGGTGCTCTGAAGAATATATGTATATTCTTTGTGTGTATCTATACGTATATGGATATATTTCACCTGTATGGTGGCAAACAGCTGCCCCAACAACTCATAGTGACAGAAATAATGTGCTGAAGAAATGAATTCAAGAAAAAACTCATCTGAAGGGCACATGCTACAAACATTCTTTTGTAATAAAACATTAACAGGTTAATAATTATTTTTGTTGGCTAAACCCACAAAAGGAGTGAATTTAATCCAAGCCTATCCTTGCAGCACTATGTCTTCCATGCTTGCATCCATTTTGGGGTGACTGTTCACATGCCAAATGTAACCAGGTAAATAATGATGCAGTTTAGTACTGACTGACCACAGCCAAGTCAATGGAGAAAAGAGGATTTATCAGTACAGGAGACACAAGCTTCTCTTTCCTTTACAGTCCTTGTTCCAGTGATTTTGTAAGGTAAAATGGAACTGTGCAGGCAATGACCACTCAAAGATCACACCTGCCTTCAGTTTCAAAATGGTATCTGTGGAAGCACAAAACCCCAGCATAAAATTATCATCTCAGAAGTGCAGTGGCATATACCCTGAACTATTACACACCTACACAAACACACCCTCCAAGAGGAAGAATTAATGTTTAGGTGGATTAAACAGGAACCTGCTAGTAAAGTAATAGAATATCGAGAAATGAAAGGTCCATAGGAGAAATGCTGAATTATGGTTAAACAAAGAATAAAGCATATGCTGTTTGTTGAGATTTGTTTTTCAGAAGTTGATTCATATTGTCTTGCTGGACAACAAGTCTATCACGAGCCAGCAATTCACCCTCTCAAGGCAAAGGTGGCCAACAGCACCCTGGCCTGCATTAGGGACAGCACTGCCAGCAGGCTGAGGGAGGTGACACCACCTCTCTTCTGGTGAAGCCGCACATGAGGGGCTGTGTCCAGTTCTGGGCTCCTGGGAGCAAGAAAGGTACTGCAGCAAAACCATCAAAGGGCCACAAAGGTGATTAAGGGACCAGAGTATCTTGTACATGAGGTGAGGCTGAGAGAACTGGGCCTGGAGAAGTGAAGACTCAGGAGGTAACTTATCCATGTATATAAATACCTGATGGAAGGGTGTAAAGCAAATAAAGCCAGCAGTGCCTACTGACAGGGCAAGAGGCGATAGACACAAACTAAACCACGTGAAATTCTACCCAATATCAAGAAAAAAATTTCCTGAGAAAGTGGTCAAACACTGGAACAGGTTGCTCAGCAAGATTGTAGAGTCTCCATCTTTGGAGATATTCAAAAACCAACTAGACATCATTCTGCGCAATCTGCGCCAGCCAACCCTGCTTAAGCAGTGGGGCTGCTCCAGACCATCTCAAGAAGCCCCTTCCAGCCTCTGTGATTGTGTCTGGTTGGGTTCTGGAGATCACAATTTTAGATCCCGAGTCTGAGAGCAAAAACTAGATGACAATAAAGAATATAGACTGTTACAAGAAAACGCAACAGGAATAAAAGCATTGTGAAAGGGTTACAGTTGAACCCAGAACTATTTTGACTATTGTATTGCTTAGTGTTTTACACACCATTCAAAAAGTGACTTATCAAGTACCAAAGATTAGCTCCTCTTACTTGGAACAAGGGAACAGAAGCTTGGAACAATGAAAATAAATCAGCACTCTCTGGACAGAAGCTAGTATGACTTCTATTTGGACTATAAAGAACAGTGGAAACAAAAGCCCGTGTCATTCTCTACTATATTACACTGGGAGAACAGAAAGGAGATTCTTGTTTTCCTTAGCCAGAAGTCTCCAACAAATTCATTTCTGCAAACCTAAAGCAAAAGGAGTATTCTTCTCCTGGAAGGAAGGCCAAGAGAAGGCAGAAATCCACACAAACCATTAACCATCACAGCCATCATTGATGCTGGGAGGGTGCTACAGAAGAACACAATCATAAAAATATGCACATAAACTTATCTTTAAGTGTGTAGCCAAACAGGGGGTTTCAACTGGTTTTTATTATAATTCTTTCAAGAAAAGAGAGACAAGGAACCTCCTGTCAGGCATATTCCTTCAAGAGTTCACAGCTGGTGACTCCATGAGTCAGGACTTTTCAGCTCCTAAGCACTGCTGCGGAGCACTGTGCTTCAGGCTTAGTCAGGTGAACCTAATGAAACTTAGGTTTCTGCTAAGGAAAAGAAAGAGAAATTAATTCCACAAGCAGAATTGCTTTCTATCCTATTTCTATTCTATTTCTATTTTCTATTCTATTTCACCTTTCTATTTAATGTCCTCTCAATCACATGTTCCAAATCCCCATGGTCATTTCACTTATAGAAACACCACTGCCCAAGAAAAGAGGAAAGCAAGATCCCCAGGGGGGTGGAATTTTGTCTCCTGTGATCTTCTGCTTGTAAATTATTAAACCTTGCCTGTCACTTTTGTTGACATTGTACCTCATTACAACATGAAACCAGTGAAATGTAGAGCAGCCACTATTCTCTCCTAGCAACGAAGTCAGCAGTTAAGTGCTTTGCTTAACCCAGACCAGGTAACAAAACTCAAAGCTCCCTGAAAACAAGTGCATCACACTTGACAATATGAATTGCACTTGTATTATAGTATTTCAAAGTAAAAATAGGGAAAGGAACATGAAATTTTCTGAACTGACACTCTAGAACTGATTGTGGACCTTTATTCCCAGTCCAGATTTTTTTTCATTTCAGAAAAATTGAAAGGGAAATCCATTAAAGAGACAGAAACAGCAAAATGTCATTTCGATCTCAAACTGGGTGACTCGGCAAGATATCACTGCTAGATTTTAGTTCTTGTTCTTTTTTTGCCTCAGACATCACATAAGAATGCAAAGTCAGAAAGGAATGTAGAAGCACCCAAACTCCTATAGCAAGAAAACAGGCAGTTAAAGAGTTCAAACATCCCACAGAATATGTTTTAAAGAGCACTAAGAGTTGGCGTAAATGTTCTTGCAGTAGTCTAAGGCAACATCTCCAGGCATATCAGCAAATCCACTTAGAAGAGAATTCATCCCCTGACCCAATTACAACACGGTTTTATTTTGGAGATCACTCAGCTGTGCCTCAGTGACAAAACAAGAGTCTGGAGCTATCCCAGTGCAAGTCTGGTTGCAGAAAGTTTTCACACATACAAAGCCATAATTATGTTAAGTCAGCATATTTGTCCCTCCTAAAAATGCCACACCAACAGTGATTAAAAAAAAAAAAAAGAAAATACAAAAAAAGTAGAAGAGAAAAATAATGGCTCTCTATAAAAAAATAGGTCACCAGTAACCTAAATTCTAGGTGACAAGAGATGGGAAAAGAACTTACTAGAAACTAAAGAGATAATTCAAACAAGGTTCAACTTTAGTGTACCTCTTTGCAATTGTTGTTACCAAGTGAATCTCAAATTGTATCTGGAAATTTTAGTCACACATTGTTGCCTTTTCTCTCTTGCCACTGCTGTCTACATCACAGGAAGTGAGGTGACTCCTTCATTCACATTAACAGCAGCCGCATCAAATTGCAAAAGGTTTTTTTTTCGGTTGAATCTGTACTCCGAGGAGTATGTATCAACCACACTTATAAAATATTTACAGGTTTATCTCACTTTGGGCAGATTTCTTCATTATAATGTTTAGAGTTGAAAGGGGTGAAGCAAACAGGATATTAAGCCAATTCTCTTTCATCTAAGGATAAGATTTAAGGAATTATAAGTCCTGGAATTTAACAAACGTTGCTTGTAATTTTAAGAAGGTCACTGGTGGCTAAATAAAAATACCCAAGGACTAACAGAGATGCTGAGAGGCTTTTAAAAGGAATTTTAAACTTTTCTGTCTTCTCTGGTTTACAAATACAGCTAAAATAATTGACAAAGTATTTTGTCTTTTTTCTCCTCAAAACCATAATTATGGTGCATCTATACAAAATACTCAAGCCCAGCAGGCATGGAGATTCCTGACAACCTCAACTACACTTCAGTTTTTAAAACGTGGAAAGGGCTTTTGGCTGGACAATAACACTTTTGACAGTAGTTTTCAACTTCTCTTAATCCGTGGGCTCTTAATATTTTGAAAATTGAGCTTATTTGTAACAGGCTGTTTTTCTTCATTAACTTGTGGAGACACTGAGGAAGTATCCCAGAGTTCCTGAGTTCACAAACTGAAAGCCACTAACTGATGCATGTCTGGACCCCAAGGAAGCATCCAAATGATGGCAGGACCACCATACTTGACATCCAGTTTTGTAGTCTCTGTAGATCTCAGTCAAGATTTTTGCCCCCTGAAAATTATGATCTTTTTACATGACAGCTGCAAGTCAGCAGCTGAAGCATATTTGGAATGAAGCATGTGGGAAGCTTTAAGTATTTCTGTATACTGTGAAATTAGTGTGCAAAAGGGCAAAGTCCATTGGTCTCCAAGATTCTAAAATACATACTACCATAAGAAATATCGGAATATTTTAAAAGCTTACAATGATTTGGAATTACTTTTACCTGAATGTTTCTACTGTATTCAACATTCATAATTTCATGCTAAGTCTCCAAATGGACTTTGCCAAATAAGAAAGAAGGTATAGCACTTATCAAAACCATGAAATAGCATTTTCAAGCTCATAATTTTCTAAAGCATTAAGACTGTTGTGCCATGCCTATCTGAAAGCCAAACTTTAAAATGAAGTTGAGCAATTCCAGTTGCAGCCACCTCCAATGGAAGAAAGTCTAACACAACACCGTATTTGCAAGTCTCAGCCTGTAGATGGCCTAAATCCAAGATCTCTACTGTCTATCCATCATCATGTATCCCACAGCATACTTACAAAACAATATGCATTAATTTTTGACTGGTAATATTCACCTCTGTCCATCAGAAATAAAATACTTTCAATACCTTTATTTGTATTTTTCACATTGCTCAATTGTAAGGGCATTCCACCCCTGGGGGAAAAAATGGCAAAAAAAAATGCTGCCAACCAGTTCTCAGGAACAGCTTTGTTAAGCTTTACCTGTGGTATCTTCATTGCCATGAAGTCCCAGCTATTATGTATCACATCTAGCTTTCCTATGAAATTCACTGTTTGGACAACTGACAATTATTTTACCAAACACGAGTTCTAGTAACTAGATTAGTGACTTCTGGATAATTTTACTATTTTCTTCTCAGAAAAAGAACCTTCCTAAGAATACAGACATTTGTCTTTCTCGAATGTATTATAGTGCTGATGAACACTCCAAGTTCAGAGTCAGACCCCTAAAAATAACAAGCCTTACAGATCTATTTTAAAACTATGTACTTTTCTTTAAGTTCATGTATTCTAGTTTTCTTACTTTAACCATAGGGGCTAAGAAAGCTAAAGAAATGGATTTTTTTTAATAAACTGGGATGGGAGGGAAGCAGCTATCACAGGAACTGCCATTATTGTTAGCCTCTTTCTGTGGGGCACCCATAAAAGTAAACAAGACAAGTTTCTTAGCAGAAAGAAATTATGCCAGTAGAAGTGTTATCAGAAAAGCAACACTATTTCCTGTAGTGTCAACTCCGTCAAATTTACATGTACTCTCTGTCAATGTCACGTCTACTGTGCAGGGAAATTTACATGTATCTGGACATAATTTCCTTAAAAATTGTTTCCAGAACTGCTGGACAACCCAAGGCCTTTCAAGTCTGCATAAAGAAGTAATCTAATGTTCCACAGCATGTCTGGTGGACCCAAGCAATTACAGGACTCTTTCTAACTCTATTGATGCTTTTCATCCTTAATTATCAAATGTAATAATGTGTGTAATAAATAAATACTGTTTCCCTTCTACAACGCGTTCATTACAATTCAACTACCCGAAGTTTAGGTTTTTCTCTTTACTTGCTTTACTTCTCCCTATCCAAACATTAGAGGCACAAAAGATAGGTTTTCCTGGTTTTTTTGCAATCACACTAATTCTGCCAAAACCCGTTTTCACTGCTTGCCTGTATACTCACATTTAGTTTCAAATCATTTCATTTTTGAGCTACTTAAGTGCCACGAGCATAAGGTCTTTCCAAAACCTCTCTCCATAGCTCACAGCTATTTTCTCTACTACATCAGTTGAGTTCATTTCAGTTATTCCTCCTTTTTTTTCTCGGAAAGGCACACCGAGAGTGGTACTCTATACCCAGAGAGCTTCATCAGGAGCAGAGGGGCTGAAAAACACCGCGAAAGCGCTTCACAGCAGCGCCCAGAAACCAAGAGTCCACTGAGACACCACAAAACCCGTTTAATCTACAAGTATTTAGACAATGCGCACCAATGTTTAAGAGTGAAGCACATAAAACACACCCGCACGTAAAACAGCAGCACAGCTGTCGCCCGCCTGCGGTACGCGGGTGTTACCGAGGCAGCGCCGACCCGCGTGGCCGCTGCCGTGCGGCTCCGCCCGCCCGGGCCCCGCTGCGGCCGCTCATCCCGGCCCCGGGCGCTGCTGCCACGCGAGGCAGCCCCTGGCCAGGCCGTTTTGCTCCCGGGGACGCCGCCGCCGCCCCGAGCCCCCCTCACCTGTGGGCGGCGGGACCGCCCGGTCCCCCCGCTCCGTCCATCGCGGCCCCGCCGTTGCTATGGGCCCCCGCCCGCCGCTGCCCTTAGCAACGGCGCGCGGCACTGAGGCGCGCCGCCATTGGCCGGAGCCGCGAGCACGCCGCCCGCCGATTGGCCGCGGCGCCGCGCACGCGCAGCGGGACACAACGGCCGCCCCCGTCCTTCCCCACGGGAGCCGCCTCCGCCGGGAGCGGGGGAACGGCCGCGGCGGGAACCGCGTGGGGCACAAAGCCCTTTCCATAGACTCTTCCCCAGGGAAGACTGCCCCAAAAGACCCCCCCGCCGTCGCCAAGACCCTCCCCCGTGCCCGCCCCGGCGTTCTCGGTGGCTCGGCCAGGCGCAGTAGGGGGCCTAGCTAAAATCACATCCCCTCTTCAGCCCCCGAAGCGACATCGTCTGTTCGGGCGTGTCCTTGCACGCAGCAGAGCGGCTGCTCCCGCCAGGTCAGGTGTGGGCCTGTCTCCTCGAGAGCTCGATGTTTGCTTTCACCAGGATGTCAGCAGCGCTCAGCTTCCCTTGCTCCCGCAGGTACTTCATCATGTGAGGCCGCCGTCTCCAGGTGACCTTTATTCCATACTCGTGCTCGGGAGTGTCTGTGACCAGTACTGCTGCCGACTCCCCTCTCCCACCGGGATAAATACCAAATGACAGCTCTTTTTCTGGATGCCAGGCATGACTACTTTGTGACAGAGTGTTGCTGCATCTCCCATTCCTTGGGGAAGGAACCTGTGCAGCCTCTGCATCTGGTGAACTAAGGACTTCTTGCTCCACAGGCTGGGGAGCAGGTTCTCCACAGTTCTCTGGACTCTTCACCTGGATGTTGGCATTTGCTGCTGTCCCTTTCTTAGGCTGGTTGTGAGAGCATTGTGCATTCTTTCTCAAGCGATTTGGATCATCCAACGGATGGACTGCATGTCCTTGTGGGTTCTCAAAAGTTAAAGGAGGAAATCTGCAGGCTACAGCTCCTCGACAAGCTCCTCCTGCATGAAATGAAATGTGGCTGGCATCATGGTTACAGGGCTTGTGAGGACCACGATGCTTCTTCTGGCGTGCTTTCAACACCACTGACTTAGTTGTGTCAAATTGTGGGCACACCTGAAGGGAAAGACATAATAATAAGATAAAAACCCAACCCTTTTCTCCAGACAAGTAATGCCAACCTGATTCTACTTCCCCACCTTTTTTCAGTGTGTTCATTGAATAATCTGGTCTGCAGCAAAGCAAATGCTAACAAAGCTGCTTTGCATGAGATACCTCTGAACTTCAACACCATGTTCTGCCACTCTTCTCTGGAAAGTCATTGGGGTGCAAGTGAGCTATTCTCTGGCAACTCATAAAGAAACTCATCAGGATTTGGGTTTTAAAGGAATCCTAAGTGGTGTCTGTTCCTGGACGCCCTGCAGATTTAAGAAAGTTCAGAACGGATCCTTTTTCTTTCTGTGTTTTAGCATAACTCAAATAGAATCAATGAACTAAATCCTCAGCCTTCCCAAAGAAGTAGAGGCTGAACTGAGAGAGCAACACAAAATGATTAAAGAATGCCCATTTTGTTCAATCACCTTAGATTATGTTAATATGGTGTTCAAAATTTCCCCCCAGAGCATCTTTGTTTCAAAACATAGTTAATTTCTGTATTCTGGAGTAACAGATCACCCAAAATCCACATCTACAATCAGCTTTCTATAATAGAGATGGTCCAAGCTCAACAGTCTGTATTTCTTTGAATGATTCTGGACTCTTACTGAAACCCTGGAAATCCTTTTATTACAGTGTTCCTTGTCTTCCTGGTTATCAACAAAAGAGTCAGACTCTGTTTCAAATTCCAAGTTGCTTTTCCCAAGAGCACACCAAACTGAGTTCTTGCTATGGTAGTTACAGATCTCCTTCAGCATTCCTAAGTTACTACATAGTTCCTCAAAAAACTGAGTGCAATTTAACTAAGGATGGCGATTGACTGCTGTACAGCTGAACTGTTTGAATGCAAAGCCTTTGTGCAGGAAAAGAGAAGTGATTCCCTAATAATTGTATCCTGGCACATACTTAAAATAGTCCCTGATTTGAAGGATATGGCTTCCTGGCTTCAGAGAACATGTAGGGTAGGTTTTACCTATGCAGGAACCTAGCAGTGGAAGACGTATGAAGAACTTAGATAATGCCAAAAAGAGAGGAGCAGAAAATCAGTTTCCACTGAAACAAGTTGACAGACACTCTGCAGAGGATGCCTCCAGAAGTTACAAACCTATCACAGTTTCCAAATTGAAAAATATCTAACGGTTTCAGTGCTGATAGCTTCAAACAAATTTTAGAATCCTGGTATTTTTGGAATCAAAGAGCTACCAGTGTGGATGTTTCCACCTCTTCCAAACAAAAAGAATGCTTATTCACAGCAGCTATTTTACTTAGTGATTCAGAAACCATAGAGCTAACTGCCTCAAGCATATACAAAAAAAAAAAAAAGAGGAAAAAATTGAAGATGTGCTACTTCAAGGTTAAGACATCACAAAAATACCTCCAGGTCAACAGGAACAAAGGAATGTTTCATGCAGGTTTGAAACCACGCTTCCTGAGCTTGCTTTGTGAAGAGCAGAGTCAAGCAGCAATAACGTTTAAACAGAGCTCCCCTAGGTGATGACTACTGTTGTATAGGAACAGTCTGTCTTTGCTGCAGCTGTTTGCTTTAAAAAAATAAATCTTTACATTACACGATATAAGGAGTATTTCAGGACACTGCAAACAGTCCCAAGAAAAGGAACCCATCAGAAGATTGGTACGGAGAGAAACTATTCAAAACACAGAGAATGGAAAAGACAGCAGGTTAGAACAAGTAATTCTGAAGAGAAAACCTATGTTCTCTAAATTTAGCAGTGTCAGATTTAAACAATGCACCCAGTACTTTAATACGTAACATTTAGAGTTCAGCAGTTATTTCAAACAGCAAGCCAATAAGAAAAATCTCCCCTAATGTTTGTTATGTGCAGGGTTTTCAGTTGCCAAGGAAAACAGTGTTTTCCTGATGGGAATTATTTTTCTAGAAGACAAATAGTCATCAATCAGTTCAGACTGCCCACAGTTTATGTCTTCAAATAACCAAGACCTCAGTACTTGTTCTTAGAATGTGAAGCAACTCAAGCACTTATTTATGCTTTAGGCTGATACAGGGAATTCAGGTCTGGGCTGCTGATTTTCCATATCCAGAACAGATAACTTTCTGTTAGGACGTACAGGAGAAACTTGAAAACTGTTGCTGTGAGACACTGGAGAAAAGACAATTTATACCAACCCAGGCAGCAGAGGTGCTCTGGTCCACAGGTTTTGTAGGCACACGTCTGGGATTCTCAGCTGAATGCAGTGGAGTTTCATAACAATGGATGGGTCCAGCCCATGGCCTCTCAAGGAAAACCAGCTCTGCCTTCCTGGCCTTGTGGGTACACTTCTTCTTCGGAGGCATCAAAAGGTGTGGTAAAACTATTTAGAAACCTCATGATGCTTGTTGGAGCCAATTGAAGAAAGAGGGAAGCACCCCGAGGAGATGCTAAAGTGCTCTCAAATCTGTAAAAAGCAAATAAATGGATTTGAGGACAGACTTGTTTGGAAACCTCAGATCTAGCCTTTAACAAAAGCAAAACATTTATGCAACAGCACAGTGTACACATCTCTAGGCAGACTCTTTCCCAACAGTAGTTCTTGGACCTTTTGTCAATTTTCAGGTGGATTTAGAAATGCACTGCAGGAATGGGAGCAGTTGACCTCCTGATGCAGCTATATCAAGTCGGCTATCAAAAGGAAAAAAAACCAAAAAAACTTATTTTCTTTTTTTCAATCCAATCTGGTTTGTAATGCCAAGAAGATACTATAGGATAATCAGAACTCTCTATTTGCTAACTACCTATACTTCTTAATTTCAAGAAATTTTGGTTTTTTCTTTGTTACAGAACAGAGTTGACATCTTCCTCCTGTGTTCTACAGATCTTGCATGATTTGCTTGTTTGTTTTACCTAACGGATAAGTTTGAATTGGAGTAACATTGTATTTAATTTTCCACTGGAAAACAGATCACACAATCAATTCAGTTGGAAAAGACTTCTGAGATCAAGTCCAACCTATGGCCAAACACCACCACGGCAATAGACCATGGCACTGAGTGCGGCATCCAGTCTTTCCTTAAACACCTTCAGGGACAGTGACCACCACCTCCCCGGGTAGCCCATTCCAATGTCTAACCACCCTTCCCGTGAAGAAATTCTTCCTAATGCCCAACCTAAACCCCTTCCCTGGTGCAGGTTAAGACGATGTCCCCTTGTTCCATCACTAGGGGCCTGAGAGAAGAAGCCAACCCCCACCCCCTACAGCCTCCTTTCAGGCAATTGTAGAGAGCAATAAGGTCTCCTCCGAGCCCCCTTTTCTCCAGGCTGAACACCTCCAGATCCCTCAGCAGCTCCTCATCAGACCTGTGCTCCAGACCAGCTCTGTTGTCCTTCTCTGGACCCACTCTAGCACCTCAATGTCCTTCCTGAAATGAGTGGCCCGGAACTGGACACAGAACTCGAGTGCCTCGCTGAGTAGAGAGGAACGATCACTGCCCTGGTCCTGCTGGCCACACTATTGCTGACACAGGCCAGGATGCCACTGGCCTTCTTGGCCACCTGGGCACAACTGGCTCATATTCACCCAACCTGATTTATCACAGATCAGCACAGACAAGGAAATTTGAGAACATTTTATGACAAACGTGTGAGACCGCAACAGCCTGACTGCTTACCTAAGTCGCAGCGTGCGCAAGGAGCCCTCAGCGAGGCCTCCGAGTCCGGTGCAGCCGCGACACACACGTTAAACGGTAAAACTCCGTAGCTCTTCACCGGGAGTCAGCGCAATGCCGGCGGCCCAGACGCACGGCAGGGCTGCCAAGCGCGGGCGGCATGGCTGAAGGAAGCTCCCGGCACTACCCCAGCCGGGGGGGAGCGGGTCTCCCGGGACAAGCACGGGGCGGGCGGTACAATGCGACGCCGGGAGCGGCCCCGGCTCCCTCCCGCCCGCACATCCGTATCCCCCGCGGCCGCCGCCGATTGGCCCGGCCCGGCTGGCCCCGCCCCCGCCGCCGCTCACTGGCGCAGGCCGGCACGTGACAGGGCCAGCGCTGCGCCGGGCGCCAAATTCAAACCGGGGCCGCTCCGGGAGCGCCGGGCCCGCCGCCCTGCATCGGCCCTGCCCGGCCGGGCAGCTGGTGAGTCGCGACCTGCGCCCGCCCCGCTCCTCCAGGCTCTCCCCGCAAGGGGC
>VWZW01001241.1:304128-479783 GCA_013397115.1 Edolisoma coerulescens
AGGTCTGATGAGGAGCTGCTGAGGGATCTGGAGGTGTTCAGCCTGGAGGAAAGGAGGCTCAGGGGGGACCTTATCACTCTCTACAACTGCCTGAAAGGAGGCTGTAGGGGGTGGGGGTTGGCTTCTTCTCCTAGGCAACAAATGACAGGACAAGAGGGCATAGCCTCAAGCTGTGCCAAGGAAGGTTCAGGTTGGTCATCATGAAGAATTTCTTCCCTAAAAGCGTTGTCAAGCATTGGAACAGACTGCCCAGGAAGGTGGTGGAGTCACCATCCCTAGAGATGTTCAAGAAACAATTGGATGCTGCACTCAATGCCATGGTCTAATGGACAAGGTGGTGTTTGGTCACAGGTTGGACTCGATGGTCTTGGAGACCTTTTTTAACCTAAATGATTCTGTGATTGTTATGTGGGCTTGTTATCCCAACAGGCAGTGGTGAGACAATGAGCTCTGCGTTGGACAACAGTCTCACTAACATCCAGTGGCTGGGGAAGATGAGATCCGATGGGCTAAATCCCTCTTCTATGAAGGAAGACACAGAGAAAGAGAATCAGATGCCTCTGCGGGAAAGAGTCAAGGTAAGTAGGAGAATACACGAGTGTGTGCTAAAACTTTTGATAAGGAAGTGATCTGTGTGGATCAGACGACTTGCAAGAATTAGGCGTCACTATTTCCGACTAACCTGAGTTTGGCCTTTACTGATTTGAATAGCAGAACCAGGAGGATCCAGGGATGTTCCATGGGCCTTCTTTTCAGCTTCGTGAACATTCATGTATCACTCCTGTCTTTCAGACTGAAGAAGAAGCTGCTGCTGCTGCTATTCCTACTGCTGCTGCCTCCTCCTCATGGCAGGATTCAGTGTCAGAACGACCTCCTTACTCCTACATGGCCATGATCCAGTTTGCCATCAACAGCACTGAGAAGAAGCGCATGACCCTGAAGGACATCTATACCTGGATTGAGGATCATTTCCCTTATTTTAAACATGTAGCTAAGCCAGGTTGGAAGGTAACAAGCAGGCCCTCAAGTTGCTGTGGGTGATGTCACATGCCTTCTGGATGAAAATGAAAAGTTATTCCCCGGCCTGCAGAGCAAAATGGAAGCTCATTTAAACATTCCACCCCAAATACACTCTCAGTCCAGATGTTCACTGTACCACTTCTTGTATCCCTTGTCTCATCCTACTTAAGATGATGGGATGTTTGATCACTGGAGCAAGAATAGGGATCTCAAGAGTAAATAGAATAAGAGACATGGCAGGGTTGGCTGGGTACACTGTGAATATGAAAGTTCAGTGTTGTCTGCACTTTGGAAAGTAATCCCTCTGCTAGGGCAGCCATGTTTGAGGTAGGCCTTGCTGTGCTGATAACAAAACTACTGCTTTTCAACTTCCCCCACCCCTTTCTCCCCAGAACTCCATTCGGCACAACCTGTCCCTTCATGATATGTTTGTCCGTGAGACGTCTGCTAATGGTAAAATCTCCTTCTGGACTATTCACCCTGATGCCAACCGTTGCCTAACATTGGACCAGGTATTTAAGGTGAGTTGCCTCATTCAAAGAAAATAGGACAGGCTATCCAGTTTCTATATGCTACACTAGCCTGATGCACCTTATTTTAACTGTAAGGTCAAGCTGCTTTGACATCAGCCTTTTTGTCGAAGCTGGATTCAGTCACTTCACTTGACAAATAGACAAGTTCGGCACAAGAAAAGGTGCTGTGGCTGTGCTTTTGACCTGGAGCTTCTGTGGGATGTGTTTATTTTTCAGGTGCTGTGCCAAATATAATTGTCAGCTTGTTCAACTTCTTTCTATAGGCCTGATTCAAATTCCTAATGAGAAGCTTTCCACTGAGGCCAACCAGGTGTTCCTATGCTGTTTGATAAGCATATCCTATGCTGTCAGTCATAGGATGGAATTGTCCTAGCCCAACTAGGTATTTCAGGAAGTACCATTTAGGCAGGGAAATAGAGCTTGGGGGTCTGGTATAGGTGTGTTTAGACTCTTGTATTTTCTGCAGTGGTGGGTAGAATTAACTTTTGTTTGCTCAAACTGTACAAGTTTAAAATGTCCCCCTCTTTGGTTGATAACTTGGTCTTAATTTTTTTCCCCTCTCAATACCTTCTGCCACCAGCCGCTGGACTTGGGGTCACCAACATCGCCTGAGTACTCTGAATCAGTAAGAATTACCCTCTGGCTCGGGGCTTGATCTTCCATTCTCTTCTTGCCAGTCACTGAAGGAAAGGACAAGATGCTTGGGGAGGGGGACTGGGTCGCTGCTGAATCTGCTCATACAGCTCCATGCACACCCTTTGTGAGGAGAGGGGTCAAGCCAAAGGTTGACTCCCTTCAGATGGTACAGTCTCTCTAGCTGGTAGAGCTGGACAGCTTTGAGCAACTTGGAAGTCTGCTGCTGAAGTAGGCTGCAATGGACACCAATAGGCTTCAGAGAACAAGCCCAAACAGATTTCTGGTAAAATCATCTCCATAACAACAGTCCAAATCTGTTCTGGGGCTCAGATCCAGAGAGAATACGATCTCTCTGTGCTCCTTTTTCATTTTGGAACCCACTGCATTGTGACTCTTGGAAGGAGGAACCTGTGTGCTGTCACTCTTGCATTCAGGAGTTTTAACAGTGACGGATTTGCAAGCATGCAGTCAAACACTTTTCTGTCACAGCTACAACCTTGGCCTTCTTTCCATCTGCTCAGAATTCTGATCTCACTGTTGCCTCTGCTATTCCATTTGAACACCTATCTGGTCTGTGGTTTGTATAGACATCCAATATACAATAAAGCCATCCTATTCATTGTTCCTCAGGCACTGAGGATGCCGAAACCAGGTCACTTCTGCAGTAGAGTCTGCAGCTGGAGCAGATCTGTCATGTTGTCTCTTTTCCTACACAGCTTTTGGTGGGCGGCTGGCTTTGGGATGGCATGGCTGCAAACCAGCAAGTGGCACAGACCTAGAGCCAGCCTGGGTGCTGGGTGCTAACAACTGCTCTCTCTGCATTAGTGCAGCACAGTTCTCAGTGAGGCAGCAGAATAAATGTGGATTCTTTTCTTTTAATCTTTCTTTTCTCCTTCTCCTCTTACTTATTTCACAATGACTGCAGCAACAAAAGAGTCGTCTTCCAGATCCCCTGAAGAACATGGGAAGCAAAACTGAACCCCAGAATTCACGTAAGTGTCTAAATCAGTCTAGGCCACAGAGAATCAATCCAATAAATCTGGGGTACTCTCCTTTAGGAATACAAGTGGAATGTGTTATCCCAGTTTGCCAGCTTTTATGCTCCTGACTGTCAGGTTTGAAATGGAAAGCAGTATCATTGTGTCTGAGAAGATGTGATGGCGAGATGGTGGGCACTGGGCACTCAAATGGAGTAAGAGCCCTAGCTTGAGGGGTAGGATCTGCATAAGAGATTATTTGCGTGTTCATGAGGCTTCTGGCTTGGTATTTGTATCATTAAAATTAGTAGAGAAGGCAGAGAAGATCTGATCAAATGTTTATTTTGGGGTGTCTAGAAGGACTTTCTGTAAGGTGCTTGGGTTTCAAGAGGTAGCAGTAGAGGACAGGCAAGAGGCCAGTGAGTCCATTCTTTTCCCTTGCAGGCCGAAAGATGAAGCCTTTGCTTCCTCGTGTCAACTCCTACCTGGTTCCGATCCAGTTTCCTTTGAGTCAGCCTCTTGTCTTGCAGCCTTCTATGAAGGTTCCTCTGTCCATGGCACAGGGAGCTTCCCTTAACAGCTCGGAGGCTTTGCAGAGCAACAAGCGTGTGCGCATTGCTCCAAAGGTTGGTTTCTTGTTTTCTGAGGAGTTTTGAGGGGGTTTGTGTCNTGAGGGGGATAGGGAGGGGGCTAGGGAGGGTGTGGGGATTTTTTTTTAGGGAGGGTGAATTTGGATTTTTTTGTTTACTTATTTTCTATCTCTCTTGCCTTCAATGGACCTTTTCTTCATATGGTTACTTTGTGCATCTTTACTAGGTGCTCTAAAACTCCAAGCTCCTGTTAAGGAACTAGCCAGTAATAATCCTTGCTATCCTTTACTGTCTCTAGGCTGACTACTACCTGCTAGTTTATTTGCTCTAAGGATGTTTCTATAACTCACTACAGGAAGGGGCTCCATGGCTTGGTCAAGACAATTTTTCTCTACTGCTTGGATGTGAAGAAAGAAGAATGGGAGGAATGGCTTTGTTCTGACCCTAAAACATTCATATTTTTGATAGCTCTATAGACACGTAACAATAAGGAACCTCTGAAAGAGTATATATTTCATGTAGTCTTTTCCCAGAGGATTTCCTATCTGCTGTTTGCTAATTCTGTGAAGTTCCCAGTTATTCTGGGCTCAAGAAAAACAGCTATTAAATAGATCTTTTTCATGGTGTCTCACTGACTGCTCTTGTATGCTTAGACATTGTAAAGCTTTAGATTCTTCCATCCTGTCTAACCATAATCCTATTTTCCTTTGTATGCCTGCTGCTTTATGTTCTCTGCAGCAATGATTCATCTTTATCCTGTGCTCTTTTTCTTTTGATAACCTCATTTTTCTTATCTTCCTTTTCCTTGGTTTCTGGGAAAGCTGTCCCCATTCATTTTGTTATTTCCATTTAGATAATGTAAGAAGAAATCAAAGGGGTTATATTTTTTTCAGAAATATTCAGCTCTCCTTCTGCCTGTACTCCTAGAAGTTCCTCAGAGCAGGAGTGCTCTGAAGGGTATGACTTTCAGTCACTTAGCTAGAATCGTTCCCATGTGATCTTTAGGCTTCTTTCTATCAACTTCACAGTGATCAATCTCAGTCTGTTATAATTCCTGCTTCCTGAATATCTTCTTCTTCCCCTTTCTGCTGACCTTAAATGCCACTCTTTCTTTTCTTTCCACTGTTATTCGGATGTTTGGGTAGGTTAGATCCTTGCTTACTGACCGCATGTCACCTCTGTTTCATTGTAGATGTCACTGTCTGCAGAAGAGTCACCCTCTTTACCCACGGCTGCTGTCAAGGAGGAGGGTCAAAGTGATGAAGGTTTATTTTCCCCAACCCATTCTGTACAGGAGAACAGCTCCCAGCCTGGTGAGGAATTGCCTTCTTTCCCCGAGGGTGCCTGTGTGAAGGAGGAAGAAGACTCTCAGCTGGGTGACTGGCTGTCCCCATTTGCCTCAACCGTAACGGTCAAGGAAGAGCCAAATTTGTTCCTCCCAGACTCATCCACAAAGGAAAGGAAACAATTCACCACACTCAAGTCCCCACCTAAGGCAGTTTCTGACTCTTTAGTTATAAAGAGGAGGGAAAGGCGGGAAGTGGGCAGATCCAGAAGGAAACAACGCCTAGCACTGCCTTGTTCCGAAGAGCCTGTCCTCGTTTTGCCAGAAAGCAGCGGCTTTGACCCTTTCCAGTTAGGGGCAGACCGTCCCTTCCCGCAGGAAAACCAGCCCCTTGAGAATGTGTCGCAGCTCAGCTTCTCACAGGGAGAAGAGGGGGCCTTTAAAACACCAGTCAAGGACATGTTCAGCACATTGCCGGTTTCTTCCACTCCCAGCAAAGTCTCAGCCACTATTACCCCATCACTAGAGGGCCTTGACCCCTGGAAGTCTGCTTCCTTAGCCAAGGGAAGTCATGAGCTGGACTTCAGCCCAGTGAAAACCCTTCAGTTGCCATTCACACCCCTCCAGGACAACCAGGACTTGCTGGGTTTTAACAGCACACCCCTTAAAAACCCTCTCTTTGATTCTCCTCGGGAACTGCTCAATACAGAATCCAGTGACATGGTCCATGTGCCCCTCACGAGCTCTCCAGCGTTTATTCGTGACACTTCCAAGCAATCCTCTGTTGAACTGACAGCCTCTGGCTTTACTGAAAACCGGTCACTCATGGAGGGCCTTATCCTGGACACCATGAATGACAGTCTCAGCAAAATCCTTCTAGATATCAGCTTTCCTGGTCTCGAGGATGAAAATTTAGGAACAGACATTAGTTGGTCTCAGCTCATACCTGAACTGAAGTGAACTGGCCTGAGGACTGAATTTGACTTGTTCTGATGTTACAGAAAGCACTCTACTCTTCTGAGATTCATTCATGTAGTCTAAGACAACTGCTTTTGACTAATTCCCGCATCCATGGGAACAGAGAGCATTACTGACTCCTGCTAAGCTGGGAGACAGGCCCATCAGCTGCTACGAACTTCCTTTATAAGATGCTGTAGACTTTGAGTGGAACAAGATGATAGGACTTCTCTAACCTTGTGCTAGAGATAGCCTCTCTCCAGGGATTCTTATCATGAGAACATCTAGGTAGGCCCTGAATGGCGTTTGCTACTGAAGGTATCCGAGGAAATGAACACACTCCTCAGTACAATAGGAAAGAGCCTGGTAATCTCCTAGTTCTGTCCTAATCTGCCTTTACTTTGTTCTCTTATTACTTAGTATCTTCTGTCTAGTTTTAATGGCTGTAAATACTGTACATTCCTTAAATTAGCCCTTAATTATAATAATAATTTTATTATTGTAGGGTTATGGGAATATTTGGCCTGGTAAGGGTTTGACCTAGAGTGTGTTGTCCATATGTTCACATCTCTTGTATTCTTCTACCCTAGTTGAAAGCCCAATTTTTAAATTTTTTAATTTGGTTTTTTTTTTTTTTACTTCAAAAACACATTGGTCTAGGTTGTTCAGAAAGTTGCTGGGGTAAAGATCTGAAAAATTGCCTATATGTGACCCAAGTCAAACCGTAAGAGGTTATCTGGATTGCAGCATAAAATCTTGGTTTGGTTTCCTTTTCCCAGGCTGGAATGGAGAAGAGCTTGGATCAAGCCATATAGCTCTTCTAATTCCAGAGGTCTATTATGTACCTAGAGGACTAGGTAGAGACACTGTTGCAGTAAGATGGACCTCTATTGAATGGTTAAAGCTGCCCTCATTACAGTCAGCAGTTGAAAATGTAAAAAAGAACCTATAAAGGGAATGCTGGTATTTCCACTGAAAAGTGACCTCTGGAAACACAAGGTATGTATCTCTTGGTGCAATAGAACAACTCCTCACAATGCTCTGGAACTTTTGTCATAGAAGAAATTGCCATGGCAAAGATCTGATCCTTCTGGTGCAGGCAAAGGGCGACTCCTGTATCTACGTACTCAATAAAGCTTCTGTGGGAACACGGCTGAGTGTTATCTGTACTGCTCCTGGCAGCGTGCTGGGGTTGGGCCGTAGCACGAGCAACCCCTTCTTGCTTATCTCATGGGTGTGCTTGTGAGCACTGAGTGAGTGATCATCAGGACATTTTCAATATTCCTCAGGCCTTGTTGGCCAAACCACATTAGGTTTGGTTACTCAACCCAATTTTTCCTGCTGCTTATGGGTAAATCCTGGCTTTCCGAGTCAGAAGCATACAAACTTAGCCTAAAACATCACAACACCACCAGCAGACTATTCTGTGACTTCTAAATGCAAAACAAATATCGCTTGCACTATTTCTACCTTCCCCGATAAACATAAAACCAGTTTTCGATGTGCGTGGTTTTCAGAACTGCAGTTCTCTTGTGCACTTGTTAGAGGATATTTGCCCTCATACAGTGTTTCAGGAACTTTGGTTTAATGGTTATTATTTCAGTTTTTCTGGGGTTACAAGGCTGCAGAAGGAGCCTGATTTGTGGCACACTTTCTGCTCGTACATCTTACACAGCTGTCAACACTCGACTTGGTATTCTAAAAGCATCCTATCTCCCTTTCATCTTACTTCTTTCTCCTGAGGGTCTGTGCATACAACTGACACATGAGAGCCAGCTAACTAAGATCGTGTCTCTGCAAATACTGAAATGTTCTTTTCCTTGGTGTCAATTCCAGGCACGTGCTCCCCTGCTGTCCCTGTCAGCTGAGGTGCTTTGATGGCCACCTGACATTTTATTTTAAACATAGTAGTGCCAAAGTTTCATTTCCCCTCTTGTAATGTATTCCAGCGAGAGCACTGCTCAAGGGCAATTATACCAAAAAAGGTGGGTGAAACAACAGCAAAAATTCCATTAAGCAATTCTACCTCTTGCTTCCAGAAGAGATGTCCCAGTGTTTTGGCCAAACTAGTTCAAAGCGCCAGTTGGTGAGGACTTAATCACAAAATATGACTATTTCTCTCCTTCTGTGTTTGCCTGATACTCTGCCTGGATTCTTTCCTTAAGGAAAGGCAATTATCACCTGTCCCTCTGCAGGCTCAGTCATAGGGTTAGAGTGTAGAGGTGTGATCTTGTCAGACTGTGGATGCCTCTGTCCACCCTCCTGCAGTAAGAGCAGAACCATACTCCCTGTCTTCTCCTGAGCCCAAGAGCAGGAAGGCAGAGCTCTTCACACACAGTTCTTTGCATAGCACTCCCAGGGCTTCCCTGAGTAATGTGCAGGAGCATCCCAGGACTGTCCTTCAGTCCTCATAATAGACAAAGCTGCTTAACACCTTCTAGCCTGTAAAAGCAAACACTAAGATAAAAATTTTAAGGGATCTGGGACATGCAGATCTCCAGGGAGCCAGCAAGTGCCATGGATGCTCTGCTCTTCTGACAACTCTGCTCAATACCTGGAGTGTGACAGATGCAAAGGAGAAGGTAATTCCCTTTCATTGGTTGAGTGGGGTTCCTCTCACTATGTTTTGTCAGCTGAAAAGGACTGGATGCCCCTTGAGATGAGGTAAGCAAGGATGATTGCCACCTTTTTTACTTTTGCAACTTGGCTGGTAGAGGAAAAACTCCATCACTTCCCCATATGGAAGAAAAGAGACCCTGTTTTACATTGCAGGAATCTTTTTATGAAGATGTCAGGCCTTCATTTCTCCCAGAGGGCAGTCTAGCTCTTAACAAAGGTGAAAATTTCTTTTTTAGTAAAATACCTTAGTAAAATACCTTTAGTAAAATTCCTCTTTAAAATGCATTATAGGCTCAGAGAGAAAAATGACAAGCTTGAAACATGTGAGCTGGTTCCTGAATAGAAATAGCTTTCCTCCCCACTCCCCTTTTGCCAGAAGAGGGGAGCTACAACTGGATAAAAAATATTCAGGGCATAACAAAGTATTAGCTGGTTGAGATTTAGAAGAAAATGTCCTGCTTCACTACTCATCTCAGACTGGCTTCTTGCTTTGAAACAAGCAGAGTTTTAGAATGTCAAGACCATGAATCTGAACTGCTGCTGCAGGTCAAATGACATTTGTCCTTGTGTTTCAGTTACAACATTTCTTGGAAAAATAAATATAATAAACACCAGTTACAGTTTACAGGCAATACAGGCAAAAGATTATGCAAAGCAGATTCTCTTCCACATCTCAAAATCTGTGGGAAGTCATTATATGGAGCACACTGATGAGCTGTTTGCATACAAATATATAATCAGAATTATTTATCATCCACATCTGCTTTTTTTTTTTCTTTTCATGCACCAAAGTTAAAACCAGAAATATCTAATGATGTTATTTAAGAAAGTCAAGGAAAACAGCCAGCACAAATTATTATTAAGCTACAGTCAGATATGGATTTATGCTCCAGTGCCTGCTGTTGGTCTCTATTACCTTCTCATGGATGTATAGGAGGTTGCTGCCAATAGAGCCTCTGTTTATTTAGCTGTGTGATTTGTAGAAGGTAGGTTTTCTGTACTCATCTGTGGTTACAAACAAGAGACTGGCTCATTAGAACCCTGACTGTTTAATGGATAGACCAATTTTTCAACAGGACAAAAAAAACTCCTCATCTGCACTGGACTTCAAAAGAATCTGTTAATATTGTTGATATTTTCTATAGAATAATGTTTTTCATTACCAGGATGGTATCTTTTCTTGGTGCAGGATATTCTTTCATATTTGATGTATTTTTCTGTAAATTTTAATAAAGACAAAGTTTTGGATAATATCATTCTGCAACAGGCCATCTCAACTTTATACTTTTCTCGTGAAGTAACACGTCTAGATTCCTTCTTCATTTTGTTTTTTTTTTATTCTGAATTCTGAGATTGCATGTTTGTCTATGTACAAAGCTATTTTGGATTGTGGAACTGTGTTCCAGCTGAAATTTCTATTGTGGATAATACATGTATATTGCAAAGCCCTGTAACACTTGATTTAGGAGTATTTATATGAGTCCGGTGGTCTAATCTGTCCTGAGTTATCAACATGTATTTTCCACTTTAACCTTCACTTTAAAAATGCTTCTGTTTGAAGTTTTGGCTGCCCTCATGGTAGCCTTAAAGTTTTGGACAATTTGATATATTTAGCATCCAATCCAATCCCTCCATGAGGAGAAGAAAGGTCAGGAATGCGGCAGAACTGACACCATAAAGCACATCCCTTGGAACTTGCGGGGTCACTGAAGATGCCTTCAGCATCAATATGGTTTTCCAAGTATTTGCAAGTAATGATGTCAATCTGTAGCTAATTAGTTCCTGACAGTCTGCACTCTGCTATGCATACCCATGGGACTGGCATGCTACAGTGATAAGAGCTGTTTTGCTGTTTCCCATGGCTGACTCTCAGGTTTTATTTGTTTGCTGTTCTTACTAAAATCTTGAAGTCAGGAGATCATGAGATAATCTCAGTTGCCATTTAAATCTTGCCAAGGCCTAGCCATCAAGAATGTAACAAACAGCTGGTGCACGTACAAATGCAACCTAAAGGCTAGGAAACCAAAGGAGTCCAGTATTTAAAATCAAAAATAAAATCACATTGTTACAGCAGCATTGTTATCCATCAAACCCCTGGGGTGATAACACATCCCTCTGTCACTGTAGATGCATTGTGTACACAAAGCTGCTTCTGCACTGCAAGTACTACTGTGCTGGTGATTCCATCATAAAATCCTGAATTGTCTGAGCAGAAAATAGCCATACTGAATATCAGCCTCAGGTACAGTTATTCTACGGTGGAGAGAAGGGGCAGGGAACACAGGGAATGCAGTTCAAGCAGCCCAATTGATTCTATACATGAGACCACAAGAATGTTTTGCTCAGATTAAAAAACCCCTTTGTAGCAAACCTTTTCTTGAAAAGACCTAGTGCCTCCCTGCTTTGTAAGGATTTTGTCAGGGTGCCCTTCTTGGCTTTGATGTTTCCCTTTTTATGAGCTGAGTGAAAATTTTCCAGGTTTTGGCTGTTATAAGTATTCTTTAAAAAAATATATTTCACATCCTTAGCAGAGTCAGCTGGCAACTAAAATCTGAGAAGAGATTTTTTCAGTACAGAGTGTGCCCCAGCACAGACTTGCTGGAGTGTGTGAAGATTTCTTTCTGAGCTTGTTCTTCATAACTGCCAGCAGCTGAGCATGGCAACATGAGGTCTCTTGTGTCCCAGGGACTTCTGCTGGGCTTCAGGGAGTGGATGATAGTAAGAAAGATCTTGGTGAGATGGAGGTGTCTCAAAGAGTCAAATGGAGACAGGGTTCAGAAGACAAAGAATCATAGAATCATCTAGGTTGGAAAATACCTTTGAGATCACCAAGCCCAGCCATTAACCTGACACAGCCAAGCCCACCACTAAACCATGTCCCTAAGTGTCACAATCTACACATACTTCAAATACTTCCAGGGAGAGTGACTTAACCACTTCCCAAGGAAGCCTTTTCCCAATGATCGATAACCCTTTCAATGAAGAAATTTTTCCTAATACTCATTTCAAACCTCCCCTGGCACAACTTGAGGTTTGAGAGCATAAAGAGTCAAAGGTTGGATAAGGACTATCATAGTCACAGATTCAACAGTCCTCAGGTTTAAGACTGAGGCAAAATGATCAGGTACCACAGAAAAGCATGAGAGCTGTGAAATACTTATTTCTGGTCTTGGATTTGACTCTTTTACAAGGGGTGAGCTCAGTGCCTTGCATGTAGCAGCAAGGAGAAAATACAGTGTGGAAAAGATGCCAATTCACTAAGCAGTACTGAGGTATTGCCCCTGAAGAGCCATCCACAACAGCAGCATGACTTTAAAGATTTAGTCTGCGAACACTGAAGCTTTAATTATTGCATTTCTAAATAAAAGTCTGCCTGAACAAGAGAACAGGAGGTGGGCTGCAACACCCTTTAGAGTGGCTGACTCCCCCACTGGTTAAGTTAATTTCAGCAAGTTATACTGCTGACTGATGAAGAACTTGACTGATCTCAACTGCTTTAAGGTGCAAAAGAAGCCATTTACAAACAAATAAAACAGGAAACATCACAGTGCACCTGGCAAGTGCTGATAGGAAAGTTTTCCACAGCCTCTGATGGTGGACTCTGAAAGTAAAACCTGTCCCCAGAGGAAATGACACTGGAGGCAGAAACAGGCATCAGAAAGATTCTTACATTTGCAGGACTGTATCTGGGCTTCATTTTGAGCAAGATGAGATCTGCTCTGATTCTACAGCTAGCTGGGCACAGGCAAAAGGCGTGTAGGTGATTGCCTTTTTTCTTTGCTGTTGCTGTTTTATATGAAAAGAAAAGTTTTTATAGAAGCCCAAAAACAGCCACTCAAAGCACCTTGCCAACACCCTGTAGGTGGTTTTAGTAATAAGCCCACACATATACATACCAAATTAGGCTTTACCAGGCAACTCTAACTGTGCTGGGTTTTACTGTTCGAGTATTCAGCTTTAGGGACATTCTCTGGAAGGAGCCTTATTGGTGTGAAGTTTTCATTATTATTTTTATGGCATTATGTAGAGACTTAGAAAAAAATTGCCTGTGTTAGCGTCAAGTGCATTCTTAGCCTCGAGCTAAGTGGATAATGGAAATATTGTTCTCTCTGTGGCTGGGAAGTAGAGGGACAGTGAAATGAAAGCAACTGCACAGAGACACAGCAGAGACATCTTTGAGGCTACATATTTCCAAGTGCTGTGCTATCAGCCTTAAATACATAACTATCCTTCATCTCAGGCTCTGGCACACTTTTATGGGTAAGCATATTCCTACCAGAAATTATTCTCCACTTTAAACCTCATGCTGAGCACAGAGAAGCTCTAGCATGAGGAAGACAGCTGCCATTGCTATGTACATCAGTGGAGATGCACACCAGTGGAGATTCTTTCCCCTCCTGAAAAGAAAGCCAAAGTCTTCTAGTGGGATCCATTAAGCTGTGTAATGGAAGGGGAAATTTTGTATTGCCGGCTGCACGATCAGCAACTATTCTGTGGCAATGATAACTATTCCAATCAAACAGAAAAGGCCCCTTTTTAATGCAGAGTAGCCCAAGCAAGAAAATCAAGACAAGACAGGACACAAATCATTATATTCACAATGATATTATATTCATAATTATATTTATAATGATCAAGAACTATTTAAACAGCAGACGAATTTCATATTGGATGAGATTTTTCCAAGTTTGCCATGGTGCAACCATAAATCTATCCCATAGGGCAGATAACTACAGAGACTTGACCCTAAATTACCTAACTAAGCAAACTATTCCACTTTCTGACCGACCTTGCTGGCAGGACACACTTTGCTGTCCAGCAGCCGAGCTAAACATTATGTACATCTGAGATGACATTTACCTCAAGGAAACTTGCCAGACATACCCACAGATACAAATACTGCAACCTTTTACTTATTATTTCAAGAATATAAAGGTATTTTATTATACAAATAGGCAAACTGGAGGGAAGTCAAAGCGGAGGAACCTTTTATTTCTCAAAGAATCTTTTTCAGAGATGGAAGGGAGAGAGAAGAATGCATGGTTTGCCTGAGTAAGGTTTGTCCTCTCATTCCTCCTCTGCACCATCTGTGCATCCACAGACTGCACAGGCTGTGAGAATGCAGGAGAATGAGCAGAAAGTTGCCTCATTGTTATCCTGCAGTATCCAACACGAGGAATCTCCTGGCTTTGACATATTTGCTACACCCAGGGTCACTTTTACACCCACTTGAAGCTTACACTACTACTGAGACAGTGCCTTGGAAACTGGTGTACTGTAAAAACAACCTCTGTGCTGGTTACATTATGTGGGGGCTATTGCTGAGCTCTGTAAGCACCCAACTTGTCACAAAAGAAATGTAAAGCTCTCCATCTACAATCCACCCTCCCACCTGCACTGCGTCAGCTCTCAGGAGGACAAAATAATAGTTTCCAAACTGTCGAAAGAGAAAAATTCAAAGCCAAGAAGAAATCTCTAAGGAAGAGAAGCAGCCATTAGAAGTTGCAAAAGTAGCAGAAGAATATTTTAAAGAGGAATTATTAGGTTAGGTAAAGCTTCCCATAAGTGAGATACAAGGAAAATCTCTGGCAAAAGGACCTCTGTCTGAAATTTAAAACCAAACCAGTGAAAGCCCTCAAGAGAGAAGCTTCTCAAACAGCTGGGATACTCCCTAATGCTCCTGGCAGAGGGAAATAAAATCTTTGCCTCACGATCTTTAATCTGCAAATTGCTTCCTTCAGCAAAGCAGTCCATTTCTCCCCTTCACTACTCCAGGTACTATTCATGAATTTCTTCCAGCAAAGGAGTAGCTGACTGGAGTATATTGATCCTCTCTTGCTTCTTGGCTGGGCAAACTGGCTACTGGGAAGTGCTGCTCCTCAGTGCCTTTCCTTAGAAGTATGTGCACTACTTCTGATTTTCTGAGGGTTTCTCAGGCGTGGAGGTGATCAGGTCCAGGGACTAACATCCACGAACACGGCTACAGTGCTGTGGCTTTGTGCCTAGAACCTGGAACCTTTCACCCCAGAGTTCTCACTGACCAGTAACTGCTTGAGCTGGAAGGCCAAGCTGGTAGCTGGAGCAGGGAGAAGGGCTTTTACATTCTGTGGAAGCAGAGTGTTTCTTATGTTGTCCAAATAGCACTGTTACACATCCTGTAAAGATTTCTGTATGAAGGGTGCAGAATATCGAGGTTTAATGGGTCATGACTACTTTATTTTATTCCATCAGAAAAGGAAAATAATTTATCAGTGTGTATGGGATTGTGTATGAATATTTTCATCAAAATCAATTTTATTTTTCTAATACAGGTTACTGATGAGCCATATACTATTTTTCAGAGCCTACAAAAGATGACTGGGGAAGGTATAACTGCTGCAAAATCCCCTTAAATTTACTTCACTGGGGTCTGATTTCTCATTAGAAAACCTTTAGGAGTGTCCAATCTGAAAAGGAAATTTAAAAAAAAACAAAACAAAACCAGAAATCACCTAACCTACTTAGTAAATGGGCTCTGTTTAAGAAGAACAGGTTGGAAAAAATAATAGCTGAATAGAAAAAAACCAGTGACCTAGAACCTAGCATGCCTCTGAAGGGAGAAGACAGTATCTTAGCTGACTTCACCTCCATAAAGTTGCTGGGTTTTTTTGTCAGATCTAGGAACTAACGCATCACAGGATATAAAGAGTTAAGTGACCTGCACTTAGAAGCAGAAGGCATGAAGGAGGGGAGAAAGCTTTAAACAAGACTTGAAGATTTCTGCCCTTTGAGGCACAAAGAGAGAAATACTTTGTGAATTAGGGACCAGGACTGACTGGCGAGACCCAAAAGCAGAACTGCTCAAGCAATGGCTCCAGCCCAGCTGCAAGGCAAACCAATTTTGATTAGGCTTTGCCAAAATGCCATGCAAAATAAACTAACAAAGGGTGGCTAGCTCCAAGGAGGTGCTGGGACTAGGAACTAGGAGTACTCCCTCCTCTCATGCCCACATATACATCCAGGGTGGGAGGTGATCTCATCAGAAATTGTGTCACTCTGCCCATAGGCTTCAAGGCAGGAACTGTAGGTGATCTGGTCCTAAGATGTTTTGTAGCACTTTAAAGTCTTAGGGTCCATTCTGAGGCTTTAAGAAAATTGTCAGTGCTGTTGCTGCCAGCAGAAGCAGACCTGCCTTGCTGTGGCCAGCCTGCTGAGGTAATCCCAGTCAGCAGGAGGGGAAACACCTCTTGGCTCTGAGAGTAGAGGTGCATGATTCAGCACTGGTTTACATGGATGGTTAAAGGACTTGATGACAAGACTCAGAGGATACTCAGTGGGGCCACAAGAGGTCAAAATGTGTGTAAATCAGGAACCATAGCAACTCACAGGCAAGAAAACAAGACTGTGGGAACACAGCTTCCCTGGGAATATCCATTACTTAAATTCTCTTCTTAATTTTACTCACTGGTAGATAAGGACAGCTCAAAACACCTCTGCTGAGCTCTTGATGTGACTCTTGCCTGCATTATGGTATTGAAGTTTGGCCTTGGAGTGTAAAGCAGTTTGAATGTATTTCTACTCCCATTCCTGACAAACCTAGTCCTGTGATTTTGTGCAGTGGAAACCATAATAACTTGTATTGGATTTGCTTCTTAATATTGCATACTCACTTTTTTTATACACAATCTAGAACACAGAAATAATTTGTATCAGTAATATTAGAATGTTACATACAACTAAGATAGAAAACAAAACAAAAGAAGGGACAGAAAGTGTCCTTGTACCTTTCATAGGCAGTTGCAGCTATTCCTTCCATGTTGCATGTGAAAGCTGTTTCACCAGCCCTTGCTGGCTTTCCTGGAAACATAATACTGTCCTTAGCTTCACAGCTGAGTAAAATTTGGGTTCCTCCTCTGCACCTGGTATCAGAACTAGTGCTTAACAGGGCAGTGCATTAACCAGAGAAAAGGCATCAAAATGAGACAGCATCAGTTCAAGTTAAAATTTATAGTTTCAAGCAGGACAATACAGAAGAAGAAAGTTGAAAAAGGGAGCTCTGCCATGTCCTGTCTCCCCTGAGAGCAGGGATGTCTGCTCTGGTCCAGACATCCCACACTGCAGCAGTGTCAGCACTCTCTTGGTATAAACAGAGAGGCAAGTCTGCTGGTACCAACAAGCCAATTTTAGGCTTTTGCAAAATTGGAGGGGATTGCCCTCGATAGAATGGGGTGAAAACGAGGGCAGAGTTGGGCCCAATACATTTACCTTGGCTGGAAGCAGAAACCAGACCTTCAGCATTTCATTCAAGCTACACAGAAAAATCCTTCAGTGCAGCCTGTTCCAAAGGCACGGCACTCTCTGCAGAAACGAGACTGGGCATGCCTGCCAGGAGCCTTGAGGAGGATGCTCTCTCCCATTCACCAAGGCACTGCATCACCTTCCCGGCTGACCCGAGTTGCTGCCAGTATTTACAGAGACTCGGAGATGCGTCAAAGCCCCCTGGCAGAGGCGCTGGAGCGCGCAGGCTGCCGCCGGGAGATTTAGCGTGTCCCCGTGGAGCCGGGCACAGGCGGGCGCACACACACACACAGACACGCGCGCTGCGTGCGCGCAGCCCGCCGAGGGAAGGCCAGCCCCCGGCAGCGGGGCCATCCTTCTGCTGCTGGATTTTTCCAGCCGGAGCATCCTGCCGGCTCTGCCGTGATTTATGGAAAGCGGTTTCTGACGCGGGGCTTTTTCTATTACGACAGGGACCCACGGACTGGAGGAGGCAAAGCTGCAGTCAGGGCAGGAGAAGTGAGGGAGAGGAAGAGGCGGGAGCAGAGGGACACGGAGGAGTGGAGAGGACAGAGGGAGAAACAGGCATAGAGATGCTTCAGAGATGTGTGAGTTATAACTAAGAGAGCAGGAGGAAAGGCAGAGAAAGGAAGAGAAGGAGAGCCGTGGGGAAGGGAAAGGGAAAGGAGATCAGACTGAGTCAGCTCCCAGAGGGCAAACACCGGGAGACGAGTTTAGGGAACACCCCAGCGTACCGAGAAGGACCTGTTCTGTCTGAATCTTCACCATGAGCACAAGGAAGAGCTTCCCCCTGCCACTGGGGCAAGGAGACCAGGAGGAAAAGCAGAGCGAGGGTACTCCTGACCTGGAGCGACAGGAGTGTGAGATGGAGCTGAGGAACAAAGCTATTCTGCAACAGAAGAGGCGCCTCAAACAGGCCACCCAGTTTGTGCACAAGGACTCTGCTGATCTGCTGCCCCTGGACGGCTTGACAAGGCTTGGCACCTCCAAGGATCTGGTGAGTTCAGTGGGACCCCGTTTGGGAGGGAGTCCTAATAGCCTTCATTCCAGTTGGGAGCTGCTGTCAGGCTTTGTGAAAGGATCATAGGTTCAGCAAAAATGAAACTTCCCTTCAGGATCATCTAGGAGCAGGTCAGGGTGAGGGGAAAGAATTAATCACTCGTTTGCTTGCATCCATCTTCTTGTGCCTCCCCATAGGAACCAAACTCCTCAGGCAGACAAGGACTGGAAGGACTCTCCAGAATCCAAACTTCCGTTCACCCAATACCTATATATGTTCATGTGACATATATGTTTCCATGTGGGACATCTCTGAAAGCCCCCATGTATTCCTGCATGATCCAGCTCAAAGTCTAGGTCCTGGACTCAGCAGGGAGGGAAGTACAATTCATGAAACTGTGAGAGACTTATGTTTGACCTTGTCACCTTTTTGCAATTTTCTCTTTTCCCCCACTCTCTGGATTTATGGAGGGGCAAGCAAAGGGCAGGACTGCTAACCAGGCATGCAGGCAGATGCAGTGCCTGGCACTCGTGGGTGACTCCTTTGGGGAGGAGGCACGGGAGCGAGGCCTGTGGGCATCTCCTTGTGGTGACGTGGAGCAGGAAGCATCAGGGAGGGAGGTCTGTTCCAGGAGCCTTGGCAGTCTGTGGTCTGGAAGGGCTTCCCCGAGGCTGGAAGCAGATTCCCACAGGATCTATTGCTGGCTCAACTGCACACATATTCTCCTTGGTCTGGCAGTTTTGCAACGCAACTTCTCTCCACTGTAGAGTTAAACTACTCAAGGATGTGGAGGTCTAAACCATTTTCCCAAAAGAGGGCTGAGGTCTGGTTGTGATGGGGGCACTACCACTTGTTACATCTGTGGCAGTGGGTGTCATAAAAGATCTTGCCCCTCCCTGCAGTCTGTGCTTCCCTCTGGATCCTCAGACAATCGCAGCAACACCACAGATGCTCTCGCGTGTGTGCCCCCGGCATTTCCCAGCTCCCGAGGCACGCAGAGGCACAGGGCCACACGTGTGTGGGACCGGCAGGTCCCTGGCACGGAATGGGAGCCATCCTCCTTGCTGAAACCTCGGGGAGCAGCGGCTCTGCCCTGCGCAGAGGAGGGGTCAGCGCCGCGTTCCCGTGCGGGCACCTCCTGCCGCTCCCGCCACCCTCCCCGCCGCTGCCTCAGCAGCTGCCGGAGTCCCTGCCTCGGCAGGGTCAAGGGCGGCTCCTCCAGGTCACCCTGAGCTGTCGCCTCACGTTCTGCAGCCGCACTTCTGGCTGTCAGCAGGGACGGGTGTGCAGTGTGCCCCCGGCCCTGCCACGGGCACGGCTGGAGTGCGAGAGGGCCGGCACGTCAGAGCTGTCTCAGCGAGGAGCAGGGACTCTGCTCCCGCGGGGAAGGAGCTCTGGCCTCACTGGAGAGCTCCGCTCAGGCTGGCAGCACAGGCAGGCCAGCGCTGGCCCTCGGGGCCTGCAGCGCTGCAGCCCAAACATCCCCTCAGGAGCACCGCCGGGCACCACCCTGGGCCCGTCCCGCGGCAGGGTACGGAGAGGAGCCACTTCGGAGTCCTTCAACGCGTGTTTGCTGACCCCAGCCAAAAAGGCAGGGAGAAACACGTCTACCTGCTTTGCTTTGGGATTGACTCCTGTCACACCGTGCCTCAAGCGACAACTGGCACCCTGAAGCCCCAAAGGGTTCCTTGAGCAACACATCCTTGGCCAAATCACTTGCCACAAGCAGCTCTCCTGGTGGAATTAACCATTCCAGGCTGGAGAATTCTGGTGTGAAGATGACGTTCGGTCACTGCAACCCACTGCAAACTTCATGTTTGGTCCACAACAGAATAGCTGAAACATTTTTACCATGGACCTAGGGAGCAGCGAATAAAGCATGACATGTTTTTTTCTGACATAGACATTTTGCTTTGGTGTTAGAGGGTACAAAATAAAGTGTGGCCCCTGTGAAAAGTTCGCACATGTAGTGCCGTACCTGGGGTTAATGTGATACCTCAGTTTCTGCTTTAACTTGAAGCAAAAGGAGAACCAGGTCTTAGATTTCTGAGAGGGATTCAGCAGTTCCTGCAACTCGGTGGGACACTGTGATATTGCTGCTATGTTTTGGGGGCTGCAAATGGGAGTCCAAAATATGCTTTTGGCTTGTTTCTCTAGGCACTTCTCCAGCCCTATGAAAAGGCCACTTCTGTTTCCCAAATTGATCTGGCTCCCTCCTGGAGGACAGGAATACAAAACAGGAATGTACTGAAAATGAAGCAGCAGTAGGAAGTGCTGGAGAGTTTGATCTTGGAGAGAAAGTAAAACACCCGACTCCTATAGCACTAACAATGGGAGGAAAGTTTAATTAATTCCCCAAAAAAGGTCTCCATTGACAGTGCCAGAGACTCCAGCTGTGGCAGCTCCATGTCCTAAAATTAGAGCAAGGTCCCATGTAATTTGAAACAAAATACCTGCTTTCTTTTACAGTCACAGGCTGTTACTTTTTGCCACTCTTTTCTGTGTACTCTGGGTTTGCACTCAGCTTATGCAATGCATCCAGCAGTGCCGAGGATTTGATGGGCCCATCATGTCTCCAATAATGAGTAATTATACATTTCCGAGGAGACCTCATGTTTCCAGCTTTGCAACAAAAAGCATGATCACTTTTGGGGGTTTTTTAATGGCAAAATAAAAAACAAGTAGCTATATGAGCTAAAATATTCTGGAAGTAGCAAGAAGTCTGAAGATCTGGCTTCTCACCTCCCAAAAATCAAGATTCCCCAGCTCATACAATGTCACTAATCATAGCAAGGCCTAGAGATTTCATATTGGAGAACCTGAACCTTCCTTAAGTTGCACTGGGAATCTTCTTTGATCCCTTTAAGTGCCCTGAGAGGGCATCCTTTCCAGCTCCTGGCCACAACACCCGCAACATCCTCCCTCTCCATCCTCTAAATCTAATGGTTTCTGACCAATCCAAGAGAGACAACAGTCTCCACTTCTCTGTTTCACTGGTGAGAGAGAAGATAGGCAGGGCCCTAGGAGTCTGCTCTTGAATCAGATGCCTCCAAAATCCCAAAGCTCAGCTAATCCCCACCAGCACTTGGCATCTTCCCAGCCTGAGTGACAAGAAGGGGACAGAGGTGGCAGCTGCAAAGGGCCTGCTCATTCTGTGGGAAAGGTTGCAGGGAGAGGGAAAGGTCCTTTGCATGCCAGATTGTGAGAGGCAGGAGGGAGGATGGGAATTTGGAGACCTGCTATTTGTTCCCTGCCCTTTTCCCATGGCCCAGATGTTAGCTGGCAGCCAAACTGGCACTGTGCTCAGAGTATTTAGGGAGCTAAGTACAACGGCCAGCTGTGCTGTGGGCCGGCACAGTAGGCTGGGAAAAGACCAGGAGCAGAGGGATATTTCTACCCCACTTTTCCAAATGCTGCAGTGTTTCTCATGCAGCATGTGAATGATCTCTCACCCCTTGAGTGGCAGGGAAACAGAGGCATGAGGGACTTGGCATCTTGCAAAGAGCAATGCTGAGTGTGACCAAAGAGCCAGTGACAGCTGTCCTGGGCCAACCATTGGGCAAACCTGACAAGTCAGGGTGCTTCAAATTGCAGTTTGCACACTTCCTTGGCCTCAGCTCTCTGGCCACACATTAAGCTAGTCCGAAACACAAGTACCCCTGAGGTCAATGCAGCCCAGCTCATTGGCAGGTCTGGTCTAGTTCAGGTGTTTGACCTGCCCATTGACAAGATCCTGCATCAAACTGCTGCACCACCCGGGAGATGAATTTTAATTTTTAATTTTTTTTAGAAAGATAAAAACAATGGTTTAAGTTGTAGCACATTAACCCCTTTAGATTACTTGCCTTTCTTCAAATAGGCAGTTGTCACTAGGAATGCCATGGCCAGCTCAGAGCAGCTGCTCTCCTGAAGAAGAGCCATGGGGTTGAGTACGTGGAGAAAGGACAAAGCCACCTCCAAGAGGCACCTGTTTCATTGGTGTTGCCCACTGTTGATTCAGTAGCTGTGCAAAGACTGGATGGATCAATATTGGGCAAAAACTGGAGCATCTGATGGTGGGGAGCAGAAGTGGATTCCAAGGAATATTAAAAGCTCGTTTTAGTTTCCCCTTCAGGGGGAGCTTCCTGCTTCACTACAAATAATTGCTCGTACACCTAAAATATCTGCAGTCCTGCCTTCTTGCCCACACATACATCACACATGTGCTGCATTCCTCGTGCCTCCCACATTAGAAGGTGTGAATGTGCCTGGTGGGATGTCAGCACATGCCCAGCAGGCAGGGTATTGCAGTACCTGAACAGGGATGAGATGCTCCAGTGCATGTTTAGCTGAAGGAACAGATATGTGTGGGGAAAGCATGCATCAGGCATGTTCTTCTCCTCCAATAATTGCATCCCAAAGACCTGCCTGTCACAGACATCCCAACACTTCAACACCAAATTAGCGGCAACAGAAAAAAATCTTGGGATTTAAAGAAAGTTTTTTCGGATAAGTATGTGTTTCATCAGGGTGGTCAGTTGGGTCAAGCATTTGCAACCTGCATTCCTGAGCTAGCAAATGGCCTTGTCCTTAGCTCCATACTTAGCTGGGATTTCTCTTTCTTTGTGATGGAGACAGCAGCCTCATAGTGTGGTCCAGCGGCGCCTCTTGGAAGGCAACCTGAACAAGCTGCGGGGCGAGGCCAGGGGTCAGTCTGCACGGGTTCAATCTCCGCTGGCAAAAGACCAGGATGAAAAGATGGAAAAGGGAGAGGACAGGAGAAAAGAAACTTCACCCCTGCTAATACAGTGCCAGGTAAGGCAACAACACGGTGCTGCTGATTTCACAGTGATGGCAAATGCTCAGAGTTCCAGCTGCCCCCCTCTCAAGGGCCATTCTGAGTTATAAATTGCAAAGCCAGCTGCAGCCAAAGAGAACAGATTTCATGCATGGCCTCTCCTAGAGTCTGGATTCAGGTTTTCCAAAAGCCAGAGGAAAGCCTTTCTGCTACATGCCTTCTACTTGCCCATATTTGAAGATAAATTACCTTAATCACATCTCCTTCCTTTGAAGGCCAGCTTTCCCATGATATGAGGTATTTTATAACTGCATATAGAAGCAAGGAATGTCTCCTTATCACTTGAAGACAGGTGCCTCTAGTTGATTTACCTTTAACTAGCTCCAGTCTAGTCTGATTCTCTCAGGTGTCACAGGACCTCCTCAGAAAGTGGCTAACTGCACTCCAAATTAGCACAGCTGCGTCTGTTGATGGAAGCAGTATTTTTAGCTCCCTTTTCTTCTTCTATCCTCCTATACAGCAGAGCACGCTACTCCCTGGCCCCTGCAGTTAGAGAAAGCACATCCAAAAGCTGTGGCCCATGAAAAAGAGGGCTGGATGGTCAGAGCTTCACAGTATTATGCAGATACGAGACTCACCAAGATACAGACCTGTTGTGCAAAACCCATTTTAAAGCTGGTTTTAGTTCAGTTACCTGTCCTAAAGAACATCTTCCATATCAGAGTGTAAAGGCTACACTGCCAAGAAAAACATATATACCTTTGAAAATTCAGCTGGCACAATAAATTATCATGTGAACACAGCCTCGTAGCAAGTTTCTGAAAGGCTTAGATCAGGTCTCTGAGTATCAAGCAAAGCCACTGTCTGGTTTGTTTTGCAGCCTTTACTGCTGCAGTTAGGCATTGCTTACCCTGCATTTTAGACTTTAGTGTAGCTGGGTTAACATAACCACACTTGGGGACAGACTGGTAGGATGAATGGCTCTCAGTGTAGTTTCTCCAATTACTCGGAGCCTGTTTTTGAGCAAATAAAGGTGTTTCTTTTTCTTTAATAGCCTCTCCTTATTGTTCTGCAAGAGGAAATTTAGCGATAAAGGGTGGGGTTTTTGCCAGGCATGCACACTGGACAAGGACAGGCATGCACAGGTATTGTATCCCAGGGGCAGTAGCTAAGTCAGCGTTACAGTCCACTGGTCATTCCCTTTTGAACCCCAGCTGTCACCCACGTTTTATTTTCCCTCACAGAGGAAGGTTAACGAGCATCACAAGCAAGGAAATAGGTCTAATGCTGCATGTAATGCTCCCTGAATTCTGCACAGGCATTACTCTCTTTTTCTGCCCTTCTTAGGAGCCAGTCACTGTTTGTCACACTTGATCTTCTTACACTGAAGGAAGGGAAGCTCTCCTCCTCTTCTTTTTGTCTTGCTGCTTTTGATGTTCGCATTTGTGAACTTCAAAAAGCCTCTTCTGTCAGTAACAGATCTGTGGCAGGAAATAGGACTCAGGCTGCCAGTTCATTTGAACCAGAGAGGAGGTGAGCTGGTACCTTTTGGAGATCTGCTTGATTATGGTGCAGTTTTGATTAGAAAAGGAGCACAGGCCCCGAGAAGTCTTTTTTTCCCTGACTCCTAAGAAAAGATAATCTACCATTTACATGCAGGCAAGTATGCTGAAAATCTCGAAGTGGTAACAAATGCATCACCTGACTTGTAATTGAACTTGACTAGGGAATAAACCCGAATATATGTAGACTTCAGTGATACAGGGAGATTCAAGCAATAAGTGTTTTCACTCTAACAGGTTTTAGTTGCCCTGTGCCTAAGGCCTTTTTAAGTCTCAGAGATCACAGACAGACCTAGTCTGTAATAGTTGTACTGGAGTCACTCACCCTCCTATTTGCTCAGGTGGGTTGCCCAGATGGTACTTCAGCAGAATTGCCCCTTTTTGTGACAGTTTTTGAAAAGCACTTTGGAAAGCTAGTCACGACTGGCATCTGCAACATAAAATCAAGCTGTTATTTTTTGTGATGGGGCTTGTCTCTTGTTGACTTGGCAATAGATGCTGAAAGATTTCACTGCTGTCGAAGGCTACTTTTCTTCCATGCCAGAGCAACCTGGGATTGATCAGTCTTTTGTTTGCTAAAGCAGCTCCTTGATTTCGGAACTGACATCATTTCAGAAAACACAGCTCTTTATAAATGGTAATCCTTACTGATTCCCCTTCCCATCTTTCTTGGAAATCCCCATAATTGACATTTAGATAACAAATGATGGTGACCAGTAGTAACAGACTGAAAATTCTGGAGCAGAGATGAGAGTGGGTAAAGTCATGAAAAGTCCTCCTAGTCCAAGAAGACTTGCAGTGCTTATGAGCTGCCTGCATTGTATTTGTGGTATGCTGGACCAAGGACTTTCCTCAGGCTCCTGGTGAATTCTCTAGGGAAATGGTTAGTGGTGTGGGGCTGTTTACACTGAATGAGATTAAATGCTGTTTTCTACAGAATAATCACTGTCCCGTTATATCCTATCAAGTCTCTAACTTGCAGATTTCCCAGCCTGCTCTGAAACAAAACTCTATAATCTGCCTAGTGATACAGCTTAGGCTTATTATAACAACAGCCGCTCATGCATCTCAAGTCTGCTGCTCCCAAGTGATTCCTTAGCAATTGCTATCCATTCTTCAGGTCTTGTTTCTGAGTAGAGAGGATGTGGAGGCAGATGTTTGGCATGCACCTGCACTCTGTGCTTTATCTTGCCTGTCTGCTTAGTCTGGCCACAACCCTCTCAGGCTGGGCTGATGTGCCAGGGAGGACCAGGCAGCACAGATATTGCGGAGCTCCAAAATCAGAAGGGAGGCTTTTTGCCATAGAATCACAGAATGGTTTAGGCTGAAAGGGACCCTCTTGGTATTGTGTCTGTTTGCAGCACTCCAGTATTTCCCACAGGAGTTGTTTTCTTCTTTCTCTTTATAACTACTCACAGATAGCACATTTTTGAAAATGAAATCTTGGAAATACTGGATGTAGCTCTCTGTGATGATTAATAATCATAAACAGACTTAATTAAGAAATCAGGAAATGGAGACATTTTCCTTGACGCTGCTGGTGCTGCACTGAGTCCCTCATTGCCGTGCTGATCTGCTTAAGGTGCTCAAGCGTTTAAACTTGTCAGGAATGAGTGTAAGAGTAGAGAAGCAGTGGCAGGCCAATTGCTGCTTCTGAGTGGTTCATGTCACAAAGTGCCATAGTGGATGGAAGAGAAAGAATCACAGGAAAAACACAAATGATAGTAGGAAGACAATGAGTCTCCCAAAAGGAAAATTTTGTGGGTGGGGTTTTTTTTGGGTGGTGGTGTAAGACAGAGCCTTGAAGAACTAGGCCATCAAGAATAGGTATGATTAGGCACCCTAGGTAGAGGAAAGATGTATTTTGTAGATGACAGTTACTCCATCTTTTCCGTTTCCTTTACTAAGTCCTGTTCCTCCTTTTTTTTTTTTTTCTGAACCTAATTCTTATCAACGTCCTTGACAACCCTATGTTTTCAGACCCCTAAAATAAATGTAACCTGCTGTTAATTCATCACCTCTGGCCTGCCATTAAGGACCTCTCTGCAGAGGGGACAGAAAACAGATGGCAACCACATCTCCTTTTCCCTTTTATGTTCAAAGGGGTAAAGAAATGAAGTGAGCAAGGCACTGGGAACTATTCCAGTAAAATCACGCACAGGTGACTTGGGTGCAGGGCACAGTCTCCCTCTTTGCTAAATGACACCAGCTGTGACAATTGTAATATCATGTCTTACATCCTTAGAGAACTATATAGGAACATGATGTAAGCCCTACACAAAATAGTCATCTCTTGATTAGGTTGTGTCTTGGATTCAAGAGTCACATGGATTTGTCAGTTATCTTGGGAACTGCCTTAAATTCAGGCTCATCTCAGGTGTGTTTGTCCTGGGTGCTCCTGCTTCTCCTTCAGACCTCCCTCGAGCAGCTTTTCTACTGAGAACAAATGTGTAGCCCTGGGACATTGTTCCCTGCAACACCAGAAGAAATGGAATGATGAAACCCAGAAAAACTGTAGCACATGCTTGTATTCCTTTACAAGCTTTTGTCATATCACTTACTGCTCTGCTAACAAAGTTCATGTGGGTTTTATGAACAAATTGTCTAATTGTGCATCTCTTGACTGGAATACTACTAAGTTAAATTCACTAATAACGCGTAAGTGTCTGGGCAATCAAATACAAATGAAAGAAGACAAATTCAAAAGGCAGTGTTTGAGAGAGGCTTGCAGAGCACTGGGGAAACCACCATTGTCTGGGATGAACCTCCTGCCTTCTGACTACTGCCTAAAACACCACATATTTGGCTATGTTGCTCAGAAAGTCCAAGTCACACTGTTGGAAGAGTGAATATGCCAATTGTGAGCTTACAGTAATTATCTGTTGTTTTTTCTAGTGCCAAGGTCAGGTATTGAAAGCGACTGTTAACACTGGGTGTCTACCAAACCTCATCTCCAAGAGGTGTTTAAACCAGCTGGGGTAAGTCTTTGCACAGCATAAAAGGAGGGGTGGCTAAAAGAAAACCTATGGCAAGAACCCAGGCACTCTGTTTTCCCAGCCGCAGTGATAATTACTGGCAGTTTTGCATGTGCACGTGGCTGTTTAGGGGAAGACACAGAGGGTGGGCTACAGGGCAAGGCATTAGAGCACTGGCAAAGCAGTGTGCAGAGCCCACACTCTGGGGCAGAGCTGTGTCATTCTGTCTGCGTGTACTGCAAGGCAAAGCTGCCCAGCTGCTGGCTGGTGGTGAGGTTTTGCTTGTTGCATCTGCCTCCAGACATACTGCATGAAAGAGATTCCCTCTCTTGTGGGCCTGTTCCCAGTGAGACTAAGAAGGACTGCCATCAGTCAGAAGTCCTGGTTTTCCTCCTCTTCCTCCGCTTCAGGCAATAACACCTCTTGTGTCCCACAGGCTGGAAGAAGTGTCTGCCATGGACTGTGGAGATCTCTCTCTTCCCGTCCCAAGCGTTGTTGGCCGAGTAGAACATATGGAATTGCAATTTGGCCAGGAGACAGTGCTGTGTTCAGCACTGATTGTAGGTGAGAGTGCCAGCCCCTCCTCTCCCGTGTTTCTCCTGTGTCCCTCTTGCCCTGCCAAGGGCATTTAAAGGACCCTTGGAAAAAGCATAATGTGGTGGAAGGTTGGTGATGGGGCCACCTCCACTGCAGGCCAACATCACCATACACGGTGAATACCCTCAGTGTAACCAAAGGCAAAGGGCATAGGAAGAGTACAGAGAAGCCAGAAGACATTGAAAGTGGGGAGAAATTAGATGGTTTTTTGGTCTTAACTAAGGATGTAAAAAATTCTCATTTCAATTCTAAAATGCACCTTTCATAAAATTCTGCAGATGGCTTGATTAATTCCCTGGTGCCTTATGTTCTCCTATGAAATGGGTACTTGTATCTCTGGCTGGCTGGAAGCCATCAGAGAAAGTAACAGAGGATACAGCTTATTTCCTAGAATGTTTCTCTGTGTGCTCCTCTGCCTCTCCTGCAGGGAGCACCCTGAAAGAACCTGGTAGCCCCAGAGCGCTGAGTCTCTGGGAAGCAGGACCCTTTGAAGGAAGGAGCCATGGGAGACAAGGCCAAGTTCACAGGCACTGAGGCAGGCCCCGAAAACAGCAGAAAGGCTGCATGTTCTGCATTTACATCAAGCTGTGCATATGCTGAAAACAATGTGGTTGTCTTTTCTCCCCCCCGTTCTTTCTCCCTATTAGTCTTCCAGCTTTACCTTCTTTAATCTGTTTCCCCATCTTCAATGAGTCCTGTTCATCTTCCAAGGCCTCCCTTGCTCCCTCTTTTCATGCATATTCTTCTCACATTCTAAGTCATCTAGAAAGAGCTTCCTCCTCTTAAACACTTCAGCTTGCTTTTCTTTCCTGGTTTCCACTCTGCTTGTTCTTGCCCTTCATGGGGAATTTGTGTTAGTACCAGCACAGGTGAATTTACCCCACAGCTACTACCTATTTTGTTGGGATGTGCAAATGGCTGCCTGGAAGGAGCAGAATTGCTACACCTGTGTCTTACATCTCCCTGTGCACACAGTGCTCTCACTTATGTGGTTATAAATAAATTATAAATTACAGCCACTGGTTACAGGGCAAGCAGGCCTCCAGGAGACATGGGAAGTGTTAATGACATTACAAGCGGCTGCTGATTCCTGCAGACTCCAGGACCTGGGAATTCCTCTTCAGCTGCCACAGAAGTCCAGATTGGTGACTCTAAGACCCAGCCAGTCACTCTCATCCAGGCCAGTGCATGTTCTTAGTGGCAGGTTTGGAGAGCAGGAAAACTGAACGTATGTTGCAGAGACACACAGAGAAAAGGTAGAGACAAGGCCAACCCACAGATCGTCACAGAGGGAGCCGTGCCTTTACCAGCAGTCACATAAACACCAGCACAGACAGGCCAGTCCTGGCCCTCCTCTTTGGCTGACCAGCATTGACATTCACTAGCAGAGGCTCATCACCCTCAGGCTCTAGATTCATAAGCATACTCATATTCACAGAGTCTTCAGACAGCCTGTAGGTCTGTCTTACATCCATGTCTGGACCCTAGGCTCCCTATCTAGCCACTGACCCAGACCTTGAGTCTTCCCAGATGCAGGTTTTCTCCCACTCACTGGCTAGACCAGACTGAGGTTTGGCAGCTAATTATGTGTACAAGGCCACAACCTTAAGGATCGATTTCACCAGGGAAATATAAACACACCCAAGTCTTTCCAGTTAGTGGCATTTAGACCTCTCACGAACACGCCCTGTCCTCTTCAGTTGCTGGCTTACAAACCTAAGGCCCTCGTGACCCCAGCCAGAGCTGGTACCCAGAGCTCTCGCATGCTGAGCTCTCCAGTTGCTGTCACCAAGACCTACGAGTTCTGTGACCCATACTCCTCTCCAGTTACTGGAACTTAGGCCTTGTAGCACACATGACAATCCCTCCAGTTGCTGGCACCCAGGTGTAAAAGCCCTATGGCCCGTGCTCCCTTCCCCAGTTACTGGCACCCAGATTTCTCTTGCACACTGGTGTCCCTCCTTGCTGTCACCTGTGAGCTGTGTCCCCTTCTCCAGTTGCTGGCACACGCCTGTGAGCCCTGGGGCCTCTAGTCCCTTCAGTTCCTGGCACCTCTCTTGCCAGTCCCTCAAGTTGCTGACATGTAGAGCTATTTGCCCTTTAACCCCTGGCATCTTCTGTGTTTGCTGACACTGAAGACTTGCAGCAGTTACGAGTAGGATAGACAAGTTACACAGTGAAAAAAAACTTAATGAAATTATTTTATAAGGTTGGATAGATTGCAGCCATTAGGTGTAGGCTTTGGTCAGACAAGTGAGCTGACCAACAGCCTGCTTGCATGTGACTGGCCCCCTTATCCCCTCTCCTCTCCATTTTCCCATGCTTGTTCTCCCCTGATTCACTCTGCTGTTTGCCTTCTCCTGCCTTTGGTCCTTCCCTTGCACAGCCCCATAGTAAGTTTTATGGGATCTCACCAGCCCCTTCTGATATCTCATATTAAGTTTCAAACAATCACACAAACCCCCTCAAATTTATCTCACAGTAGTCATGATAATCATGGTTTCCTTCTCTTATCAGCTGCAAAGTTCATTTTGACCATCTTCAGGACTAAATAGTTCCTTTAAAGGCTCATCAGTGAGTGGCAGAAGAGTGCTGATTTATTATTGTCACTGTTACCATCTGCTTGTTAATGTTTGTATGTTTAACTCATCCTTTTCCTTGTTATTTGTTATCTGCTTTGTACTGAAGAGACTATAACCATAAAAATTTATGAATCAGATGTTCCTCTATTTCATATCCTTTTACAGGAGAAACACACTTTCTTTAACAAGGCAGTATTACATAATCTAAATCCTAATCAGTCTCTTCTCTCTTCTCAGATGATGAAATGCTGGAGTTTTGCATTGGCCTCCAGACTCTGTGGTCTCTCAAGGTAAAGAACAGCTCCTTGCTTATTGCAGGGCTTCTGTCAGGAAGCTCTCCAAGATCTGGTTGTTGTAAGCACCAGAAATACTTAATGTCCAGGTCTGTCAGGGCAATGCTGCCTGACTGAGTGCAGTATACTCTGAGTCACTGATTCCTTTCCAGTCCTTCTTAAAGGTTTTAAGAAAGAAAACATTCAATAGGATACTATCACATCTCCCATTCTCTGTATTCCTGACCATGCAAGTTGCAAGCAGCAAGAGGAAAATGAAGAAGAGAAAAGAAAAGGCATGAGTTAGACCTGTGTTGCCCTTTGAAGGCAGATGTGAACAAGCTCTGCCCTTGCTTTAACCCAAATGGAGCTGTATGATCACATTCAGTGTCCAACACTCCCTGGCCATGAGTGGAAAGAGTCCTCTCCTTTTGTCAGCTTGGCTCAGGGTCTGTGCTCTGCTGAGCCTGCCTCCTGGCTGGCTCAGGATATGGCTGCAACAAGCTGGCTCCTGCCTGTCACGCATCTGTGGCCACATGCCGGACTCATAAAAGAGGAAAAGCAATGCGTCAAATGCCTGAGTGATGCGAGGGCATCAGCTCAGAGGGGGTCATAGGAAGAAGAGAGGGGAATGGCCCTGTGAAGGGTTTGGAGGAATCCCATTGAAGGGAACTGGAGCAAGGAGGCAGCATGTGGAACAGGGAAGGAAAACTGTAAGGTCTCTCCAAGCCCAGAGAGGCGTTACAGGTTCTCCCCAGTCATAGACATCACGAGATTTGCTATCTGAAATGTCCAGCAAATAACTGTCTCTCTCCTTCTTTAGTGTTGCATCGACTTGGAGGAAGGAGTCCTGAGATTTAAAGCACTGAGTCAGGAGCTGCCTTTTCTACATGCCTCTGAAGAGCCTGGTCAGTGACTGGCTGCATTCCCCATGTCTGGAGACTTGCTGCCACGAGAGAGATGTGAGGGTGAGGCTCCCGTGCCCCTAACCTTGCTGAGTTCTAGGCTGAGGCATTCAATGGGGAGTGAGAAAAAGGCAAGTGGGTGCTGGAAGCTGTTGTCACTGGGAGTGCCTCAGCTTGAGATATCCCTCCTTTCAGTGGACCCTCTTGCTTGTCCTGATGTGCCGAGTGGGCATTTTGTTCTTGTTCTGCTATTTGGCCCTAATCACTCCAGTTTCTGGTTCTGTAATAAATTTATGCTACCCCTTTAATGACTTTACAGTACACTCTCTTCACCAGAGAGTCTCTGTGACCAATCTCCAGTCATTCTGTTGACAGGAGAACAGCGTTTTCTCCAAAGACCTCCAAAGATTGCCATGAATGTTTCCCTTCTCGTTGCCTCAATGCCAGCGTACACCACTCCTGTTTCTTTGTTGGAAGGGCTCTGTTCCCCTTGCCTGTACTCTGGGAATCTGGATCTTGCTGCTTTTTGCTGGCTCAGAGCAGAACAGAAGTATTTTCTTGGGAAAACCTTGTGGCAAGAACAGTTTGAGTTCTCAGTTCTAAGAAACCTTTGCAGAAATGTTGAGTGTAGATGCCTAAAGCACTGACAGGGGCTTGGGCTTTGCCACTGCATCCCTGGGCACCGAGCTATATTATATGAATGGCAATGCTTACCATCTCGTGGTGTTATACCCTGCAACCAGACTTGCACACCCTGTTCTTCTGGCCAGGCCACTCCTCTCTGCACTCCAGCTGCTAGAGCTGTGTCCCTGTTCCCTCTGCTGCTTCATCAGAGATCCTGCCACTCAGTTTAAACGCTGTGATGAATTACAGCACCAAGTCTTCTGCTCTGTCAGCTCCTTTCTTTCAACCCGATAACCAGTGATTAAACACAGACACATCATCAGCCTCGAGTCCTGGCATCACACAGCCCATCAACTTTGCTCCTCTTGCACGAAATGAGAACTTGTAGTACCAGCTCAGGTTAGAGAACTGTGAACTCATCTGGAATGTTAAAGGTGATTATTAAGTCACTTAACAATTTGATTTCTTTTTTTTTTTTTAAGTTCCATCCTAAAGCTTAGCTGTATTAAAAATACAGTCTAATCTTAACTAGCTCTAGGAAAGATGCACTAGATCAGGGCTTGTTCCATGCCTCATGGCTACTGATTCACTATCCAAACTCTGCACAATGTACCTTTATCCACCCTCAAAATGTTATGAAAACCCCATTTTGCCTATTTTCCTGGATTAAATGCTGCTGAGTCTCTTCCTTTTTTATCAAACTGCTCATTGTCTCTGTCGTGCTTCTCAAAAAATGTGCATATGCATTTTTGGTTTTTTTGTTAGTTCTTTTCTCTACAGCTGTACGCTGCAGTTTAACACACGCTAAGGGCAGCAGAGTACAGCCTGGCTGACACAATTTGGGATTCACTTACCAGTGATAGTTGGCATGACTGGCATCTGCTCCTCCTACAAGGAGCATCAGACTTATAGTCATCGTATCTTGCAGCTTCTGATATGTTCCTTGACTTCTTTGCCACTCTCTTACTTGTGCATCTGACTATTTCTGTCTGCACGATCTGCTTTCCATGAATCTCTCGAGTGACACCAACGGGTCTCTCATTTAGCCAGGAAACACACCTACTCAATGAGCCTGTCTTCCAAAGTACCAGTAATTCCCCCTGGGTCTGTATCACTTGCATGACTGGCTTGCCAAACCCAGAGGTCAAGACAGTTCCCACTTGTACTAAGCCATCTCGTGTTCTAGCTGCAGTCTATGTGGTACCTGGGCCAATTCTGTGGACAAAATCTTGTTTGTGATAGAGGAAACACCTGTTTCTAGGTGCATCAACTCACCCAGTTTCCAACTCTCACTGCCCTCTAAAAACAGCATGTAGAGCAAGGGCAAATAATCTATACGTACAGATACCATGTCCCTTACAAATCTTATTAATAATTAACTTTTATGATCTATTAAAAAAACCTCTAAACCATAACCCAGAACATGACTTTAGCCCTAACCCAAACAATAACCCCTAAAAATTAACCTAAATCTAACCTGTAAGGCACTAAATCCTAATCTTAAACTTAACCCCTAAAACAAACTCTAAAACTTAATGCCAACCCTAACCCCTAAATCAAACCAACACCCCCTAACTATAAAACTTAACACTAAATATAACCCCTAAACTTAACTCTGTAACCCCAACACTAATGATCTGACTCTAAACCCACAACATAAACCTAGTCAGAAAGACACTAACTATAAACCCTAATCCCAAAACCTAACCATAATCCCCAACCCTAAACTCTAACCATTAACCAAACCCCAGCCCCTAAACCCCAAACCACGTAACAAAACCTAACCCCTAACCCCAACTCTATAAACATATCCCTAACCCTACACCTAACCCCAACCACCTAACCCTACCTGGTGGCTTTTGTCGTGCCCACAAGGGGCTCTGTTTCCTTCCAGAGTGCCCTGGGGCTTTTGCTGAGTTTTGCTTTGCCCTGCAAGGGGCCCTGCTGCCTTCCAGAGTGTCCCAGGGCTTTTGCCAGGCTTTTTGAGGCCCATATGGGGCCCCACTTCCCTGTGGAGCACCACAGGGCTTTTGCTGGGCTTTGCTGGTGCCCACAAGTGCATGGGAGGGCCACCAACAGCTCCAAGTCCTGGCCACTTCCTTGTGAGAGCAGTGCCTGGCATCAGTTTTGCAGCTGGGCTCTGGCTAGGGCAAGGGTGTAGGTGAGTAGGAACCTTCAGACTGAAGCCAACAGGAATCTTTCCAATGATCAAGAAGAGTGTTGGATGGGATCCTACAGAAAACTGCCGTGACTCTGAGTTGACAATTCTGTTTTGATGACTGCCTGTCACCTGCAGCCCTGCAGACACCTGCACATTAGCTGCTGCTGGAATTCACCAGGTGCTCTTCCTACATGTCTGTCTTGGGATAACTGCTTTTGCTCACATTCAGAACATCCTCCAGTCCTTCTGAAGCCTTTCTGTTGTTCACGTGCCTCATTTCCTAAATCATTAACAGTTCAGGCTCCTCTGTGAATTAATGTGCTGCAGTAGGTGAAAATCTCCAGCCCTATCCATTCCTCCCTTCTCTGCTTAATAACTCCTTCTTTGCATCCTCCTTTCCTTCCGCTCACACTGGTGACAAATTTCCTTCAAAAAGGAATTCTTCCCTTTTTAGATAATCCTTGTAACACTTGCCTGTACCCTGGTTGCTAATACGCTTAGACATTGTGCCACAGTCTTGCCAGCCTTTCCTCTTGTAAACAACTGCATGTATAAATTCTCAGTCACAGAGAGGATGTTTCCAAGAAAGCACTAAATTAGTGTGAGTTCTTTTCTCAGCTCTGAAATCAGCTCCAGGGCAGAAGACACGCTCTTCACCTTCCTCCTGTCCATGTCAGTTGAACACACAGTAAAAGTCTCTTTCATCCAGACATTGAGGAATCTGTTGCCAACAGTTATCTTGGAACCTCCCCATCAAGCTTTGCTGCAGGCAGAGCTTCCAGAAAAAAACCCATTTATACGACTAAATGAGAACTGCAGGTCATGATGCCATGGCAGACACCTCACTTTAACCCATTCACTAAATCAGAGTCCAGTCCTACAGGGCCAGTACCCACTTTCCTCATCAACACAGCTCCTGGTGGGTTTTCATCTCCCCAAGTTACTTGGCATAAAATGACACACTGTTACTGCACTTAACAGGTGTATTCTGCATTTTAGCCCAATGACATTTTTCTTTCTCCAAAGCACTTCTGTGTCATTACATCTGAATCACAGCCTCCACTGTGAAAGAAACAAGTCTTGGCTTTAAAACAGGTGATTGTAAAATAGGACTTACAACATCTTAAAGAAGAGACAACAACTCAATTCCCACCTACAAACATGGTAATTTTTAAGTCTTCCAACACTGGGGTGCACAGTAAGTAATTTTTGAGTGGGCTGGCAAGGCTGAAGACTGTCTTAATTGTAGCTTCTCTTGGAAAAGCCTATTATGCAGATAGACTTCCCTACTCCCAATTCCAGTCATCTCTATTGCTTTTGGGGGATAAAGGGAACAAAGAAATAATCTAAAGGTCTTTTTCACCTAAAATCAAAAAATGCTAACACTTTCATACAGAAAGTAGAAGTTCAGTACAAACTGCCAGCTCAGAGCAGGACATAGGCACATCCTGTATGTGTCCAACAGTGGCTTCCTCATGATGAGGCCTGTCCCTTCAATATAAATAATGGCATGCTAGTATTTTAGGGATAATCTCTTTGAACCACCTTGGTGGTCAGTTCCTATCAGGGCTGCTTTCTAATACAGTGGGCAGAGCAGTTGTGGAAAAGTCTGCAGGGAAACATCTGCCACAGCAAGTCTCTGGAACAGAGTGCAATACACCCAGGGGTGGGGAGAAGGACTTTTGTCCTTCCTGAGAACATGCACTCTGCCAAAGCCATAATCAGGACCACTTCCAGGAGCTTGGGGTCATTTGGTTTTGAACAGAATGGGAGCTGCAGCCATCCATATTCCCAGAGGCCTGCTCCTTCTTTCACTACCAGCAGGTGAGCTATGGAAATGAAGGCCACCGAGCCACATACGTATGTTTGCATTCAATCCTCCTTTCAAGAGACTCCACTGGCACATGCCAGGATACAACCGAAGAGTTATAGAAATAACTAAATTATAGCAGAAAGATCACAAAAATGAGGGCAGGGATGGACAGCAGGTTTATTATGTCTCAGGAAAAAAAGGCAACCCTCTCCCTTTATGTTTTTGCTAGTAAATTGAGCATCAGAACCAAAGCCATGAATCATTTATCTGCAAATACCCCCAGTGCCTCAGAATACTGTCAGACTCCTCACTTGCTGTGTGCTGGCACTGGGACATACAAAGGTGTCCTGCCCTGTTGAAAAGCTTCCCAGCACCAGCAGGTTATGCCAATCTGCTGGAGTAGGATACAGCCACCAACATTTTCTGCTGTGTGGGAAGGAACCGCTTCTAATTCCAACTCTGTGGCTTGTGTCGGCTGGCAAGGACAAACACGCAATTAGTTACAAAGAAAGTATAATGTAACTTCTTAGATCCAGAGACAGAGCCTTAAGTGGCTCCTTTCCTGAGAAGATGGACACTTCACAGAAGAATTGCTGCCAGTGGAAGTAGCCTGAAGCACTGACTTCAGGAAGTACTTGGCACTTAGGAGTTCAAGGCAGGAAAAAATAAGGAAAGCCATCTTTTGGCCAAGGAACGGTACAGATGTTCAATTAATTCGTCTGTAGACACTTCTCATTTTCTCTTGTGCGCAAGGGGCACAGGAGCAAAATGCATCTGCAAGTTATTATGTGCTGCACGCAGTATAAAACTGTCAGGGGAAGCCCTCAAATGCTAGTACTTTTCCTCTCCAATGGTTTTTAAGAGCTGAAAAGTTTTGGGGAACAGATGTTTTTGTAGTGTCTGTATTTTCTCACCTCTGCTTTTCATAGTGTGCATTGCCTGGGCTTGCACAGCACACAGCAATGCTGTCCTCATGCCAGCAAAAGAAGGTTAGGGTGCACAAATGGCCCTGCCCAATGTTTGCAATGCTTTTGCCCCACTTTCTTTTGAATATGGTTCTTAGAAAAATGTCATCTCTCCCTCAGTAACCCTTTCCCATTCTTTCTCAACAATTAATAGTCCAACAGTGGATCAGTTTGACCTTCCTTTCTTGGAAATCATTCGAGCTGTACAGCAAAGTTTGTTTTGCATAAAACGGTTCCAGCCATATGCACCCATTTGTACACCCCTTGCGCTTGTGTTGCTAATAAAGGTTTATATTTGGTGTTGCTAATAAAGGTTTATATTTGGCATGGACAGACAGCGCTGAGTTGTTCCGTTACAAGTGCAGGCCATCCTGTTTCCTGCTAGGTCCTCTTTGCCAGAAGCAATGGTGATGATTCCTGTTGGGATGGGTGGCTGCACATCTCAGTGTCACGAGAGCTGACCATTTGTTGAGGTTATAATCTAGGTATGACAAGCTTCAAGACAACTCCTCGCTTTAGCCCACGAATAGATGGTCCCTGTGGTATCAGCCCTCCACAGTGCACAGACTCAAGCCTTGCTGCTCTCAACACCACTGTTAATAAGCTCTATTGTGACTTGAAAGCTCCTGCCTGAAGGGTCCAGTTTTACACAAGCACTCACTACGACAGGGGAACATTTAAAAATGCTTCTCAGCAAGGCCATTAAAATGGAGAAACTTCCGCTGCAGTTAAGAGAGTCAGAAGATACAGTGGCCTGAGAAGCAAGCTAGCAGGTACAGAGCAGGTCACACCATTTCACTGCTCCATGCTTCAACTTTCACTGCTACCAAAAGCAGAGGACAGCACTGCCCTCTGAAAAGCTTATATAAATCTACAGAGGGAAACTGCAAAGAATAGCTAAGGTTAATTATGTAAAGATCCTGCCCTTCTACCACACAGGGCTGCTTCAACAACAGTCACTTTGACCCAAGGGCAAGACACTCCTTTTCTCTATACAAAGCATTTTCTCCCAGTTAGGGCTGCCCTTGGATACTTTGCAGAGTAAAGCACAGCAGGTTTTCAACTGCCTGCAGGATCTTTAAAAGCTGCCCCTTGCTCCAGATCACTGAATTGTATTTGCTGTGACTCAGGCTGCTGTAAGGGCGAAGGGACAGCTCCATCCATTACCCATGTCCAGTAACGCATCACACAAGTGAGAGGGGATAATCGATGCAAGCCAGCAGGTGAGCCTGCTGCCCCTTTCCTAATAAGCTGAGTTAGGTGAGGGACAAGCCAAGAGAAGGAAAAGCACAATAACAACAGCATGTGGAAAGGTTCATGCCTGGGCTTTTGCAAATGAGCTGCCGTTTTCCAGACTCCTCATGCCAACCAGTGGAACATCACCTCCATCCTGCCTTTTTCAGTTGTGCAGGACTCAAAGCATGACACTCTCCACAACAAGAAGCAAGAGTGGCATGTCCACTGCTTATTGTGGGATGGCCAAGCTCTCATAGCACCACAGATCCACAGTTAAGTCAGACTGGTCTTACTGACCACTTCAGAGCTGCTTTGTTAAGTCACAGCCTTCTGTGGGCTCACCCTGCCCAAGAAGATGGAGACAAGCAATGACTCTTGACTACAGCTGGGTTTGCTGGAAGTGCTGCCTCTCTACACTTTATTAGTGCAAGTTGTGCATGTCTCCAGCTCCTCAGAGCAGGATTTGTGAGAAACTGCTTGGCAGAAGAGCAGCAGCAAAGCAAAGACAAACAATGCATGGCTCTACTTTAAATACACCTAAGTGGGAGAGAAGGCCTGTGTCTGCTCCCTAACTCAATTCCATCTGCAATTCCTGCATTGTGGTCCTGCTAAGAACTCAGAAGTATTCAGGGGAGCAGCTGTAAGAACACATCAAAATGGAGACTTAGCTCAGCTGTTTTCTCCATCTGTGACCTCAGTGCTCCTTCACAGTGACCAGTGGAGCACTTTAGCTAGCAAGGAATATGGAAACTGGCAACAGAAGGCCTGTGTGCAGGAACCTTAGCCCTTCCTGTTCTTGTAGCTCCCTCAGCTAAAGGCAAACCAACCCACCACATTCAGGCAAGCCAAGAACATCCCTTCATAGCCTGTAGACCCTTTCTTGTTTGGAAGTTTTGACAAGACAGGGAAAGAATAGTCATCTTCATCAGATGCCAAATTCCAGCTGCAGAAGAGCTTGTGCTGGCATTAAAGATGTCAGCCTTCATGTCACTTGTTATAAGGGATCCTGGATGCCACTGCAGTGGGCAGAAGAATCTGTTCCAGCAGGGTCCTGCGAGGGGCTGCTGAGATGGTATTTCTCAGGAAAATAGAGTGTTTTGTGAATCAGGTTTTTGACAGCAGAAACGTCGCTTCTGTCTAAGGAAGAGAGAAAAACAGTTGTTAGGCATTCTCATCAGGCAGTATGAAAGCCTCTTCCTTAAGAAATACCTGGAACTCTAGTTCCCAGCACATCATCTGCCAGCAGCCTCATCCTCTCTTTCTGTACATCCTCCCCTCCTTCTGCCCTCACCTATACCCAGCTGCTGCAGGAGATTTCCAAACTCTGGGTCACAATCCAGGATTTTCAAGAGGTTAGTGGACTCCATTCTCTCCAGCTGCACATCCCAGTAGATGTAGATCTTCTGGCTGAAGCTGACATAAACAAGGCAGGGACTGTTGCTCCCTTCTTTGCATGCATAGAGGCCTGCAAAAAGCAGAAGTGTGGAGATCTGACTACTTCCAAAAGGATAGAGAAAGCAAATAACTGACATTTCATTATGAGGTACCAAAGCTGTTAACTGAAAACAGCAAGCACCTGGGCAGAGATATGGGCTTGGTATACAAAGTCCCTTTGAGACAATCCAAGAAGCTGTCTCTGAACTGCAGGAAGCTTGGGGATTTGCAAGCTGCTTCTTGCAGGTCTGAGAGAAGGGACTGAGAAGAGCCCAAGCTCGGGCTCATTCCACAGGGCTCCTTATCTCCGCTTTAGAACAGCTTAGAAGTCTGCAAATTGAAAAAGCAGTGGGGAAGACAAGAGACCACTGTGGCACTTCTGAAAAGGACAGGAAAAAAAACCCAAACCACCAAAGACAAACCTCAGCATCACCTCCTCTCACCCTTACTTTACCCAGATGCCACCAGAGGAAAGACTAGCTGGGCCTTCTGCAGTATGCACACAGGGAAATTATTCCCCACTGCAGGCAGACAAAGGATTCTGGGTCTCCCAGATGGGGGTAGTAGCTTTGAGGGAAAAATGCTGTGAGGGCTGGCTTTGCAGCCAGGCTTCCCACCTGCACAGAAGGCACTGACATTCTCATCTGCTTGGAATCTGGCCACAGTCCGGTTGTGGTCGATGATGTACGTCTGACCGTCCCATGCACAGGCAATCACCTCCTCGTGCCCATTGCCCTGCAGGAACCAGAAGATTGCATATTACACAGACATCACCTACTCCCAGGGACAGCCAAGAATCTTTCTTGCTGGCTCAGAGACAGAACACTAATGTCTAGATGTCACTTCTGGACATCTCATCCAGACATTTTGCACTTGGAGCTCATCTCTCTTCTCTATGGCAATCCTTACGTACTGTAAGAGCTCGTAGACAATCGGGGTATTAGCAGTGAGCAAAACCATCCAGCTTTGCAGTAAGATTGAAGAACAGCTAGGGGACAAAAGTTTATGAATGGGTAAATGGATGCTGGGTCTAACAGACAGACAGCTCAACCTCTTGCAGCTGGGCAGACTGACCTGATTGCAGAATGTACTGCCACAGTCAGAACACTCTGTGTCATCCTGAGATAATCCCAGCCTTTTCCAGCTGACTCATACTCCCTCTGCCCTTCCTAAGTTCATACACACAAAGCCATGCTGAGTTTTTGTCTTCATCTCTCCCAGCCTTACTCAGATACTCACTGTAACATCCAGCTTTTCCAGAGCAAAGAGCTGATGATCAACCTGAACAGACCAGAGCAGCTTGTCTGCTCCCTCCATGAGTTTCAGTGTTCCTGAAGAAAGAAAAAAACAACTGTCTTGAAAACAATAAAAGGGACCAAGATGTTTGCTAATGCTAGGCCCTACTCCTTCAACACTCAGGGTTGCTGAGAGTTGGCTGCTAATAGCACAGGCATGGTCTTGGCTGCTAAATCCACACTGGACACTTGATCCCACCTACCACGTTCCTATTACCCAGATATACTGTGGCAGTACTGGGCAGGCGGCACTGGCCATGAGAGAGTGGAACATAAACAAGCATCTGTCCTCATAGTGCCCTCCATGTCTTCATATAAAATATGTCAGCAGAAGGAGTCTTTGAATCGAACTCTCTTGCCTGACCCTTGAAGGGTTTCTGAAGCCCGGCTTCCCTTTCTTTTAAAAATCAAAAGCACTGAGCTCCTGGTTCCCTGCTTTGAATTAGTGACAGGCCTGGGCTGCCCCACAGATCTTCTTCCAGGATAGTGGCAAGACTTACCATCCAGAGTACAGAGGGCAAAGAGACCCGAGCCACTATTCTCACTGGAGCCTGTAAGTGCAAAAGAACATTACTGGAGTTGATGCCATTTTATAAACATCGTCCCCTCCCTCTCCTGAAAACAATAAAAAAGATCCAAACCAAGCTGATCCATGCTGCCTCCTTTCCTTGCCCAGCTGTGTGCAGGACAACACTGACAAATGTCACTAGTTAAAGCTGAAGAGGAGAGTCCCCTGACCACTGGGCTGAGTCAGCCCTTCAGTAAACTCTCTACCAGCTACCAAAAAAAAAGAAAAGACATGCAAGGTCAAGTTTTAAAAATATGACACTCAGAGAGAGAGGACTGGAACTGTATTGAACTAAAGCTGCATTTAATCCTTTCAGTGACAATGTAGGAGAGACACTGGCTCCCTGAGGAGGAACCCAGGAAACCTGGCAGTCAGGGGCAAGCCATCAGAGCTGAAAGCAAGCAGGCAGTTTCCCCAGAGTAGGTTAGCAACGTGAGCCTGCCTCCAGTGCCCATGGACAGCTCCAAGCTACAACCCCCTGCACACTCCTGGGTTGCAAACCACCCCATTTCTGCAGATCAGCCTAAAGCAAAGTCAGCTGGTTCAGTGCTTAACTGGCCCTAGTGACATGCACCCAGATTGATCCAAGAGATCAGCTGTGTCCCCCTTGAAAACTGGTCAGCATGGCACTCTTCAGCTCTTTATTGAAGGTCCAGCATCAACGGGCTTTTTTATAACCTTCCCTTCATCCCTTATTCTGTGTGCCTTCATTTTTCACAGACATCTCTCAATACATGCAAGGCTTCATATGCAGTGAAATAATTGATTTCATGCTCTGCTGACCATGTTGCTCACAGCAGCATCAGAGATGCTGAAAACATGACAAGCTTAGGAACTGGGCAGGAAAGGTCCTCTAAGGAAGGGGAAGAGGGTGGGGTTCAGTGGATTGCTCTTCTCCACAAGCTCTAATTACATTGGACAGGCTGAATCATTCTCGGACAGCACTGCAGGAGGCAATACTTGGGCAGAGCAAATGCAAGAAAAAGTGATCTCCACTGGGAGTTTTCTGCCTTCTATTATGCCCAGACACCCCAAGGGGGAGTGAAAGCTGCTTACTCTCCATAGGTACCAAAGGAAGGTTCAGCAGGAGCACCAGGCACAGGTCAGAACACAGGGAGTTAGAGGAGGGAAGCAGTGGCAGCATGCATCTGAAGTCTGGACACAAGAGCAGCGTATCAGGGCTGAGAGAAGCTGGCAGCTGAGCAGGTTTTAGATACAAGAGCTGAACACAACTGGAAGAAGACAGAGGACAATGATAGAGATGAAATATGGAAGCAGCTCTGGAGAGGTTGGGGCTGCACAGGAGAAGGAGGAGCAGCACACAGCCACCAGGAATTGAGATTCAAATGCTGAAAAGCAAGAACAAAGATGAGGCTGTGGGAAGGAAGAGATGCATCTAGGAAATAAGAAGGAGGCATAAGCTGCAGCCATGCAGAAACAAGGATCAAGGACATCTGCAGGAGCATGTCATGGCAGCCATTCAAACTGACTAAATGCAGGTCAGCAGAGGCTGCAGAGAAACTCTTGTGCTGGGTGAAGGAAAAGGGCTACCTAGGGAAGGACAAAGGCTATAAAAAGCTCACATGCAAATATACAACTGTCTTTCTTTAGGAGCCAGCTAAGAGAAGCTGAGATCCCTCTGTTCTTGCAGCTGCCTCTCACTGTTATTTTTCTACAACAGGAAATCCGATTTCGTCTTGGACTGATGTACAGAAAAACCATCAGGGGCAGCTGCTGGGCTGGAGACCCCCAAGCTGCTAATCTCTCACCTCGGGCAATGCTACCAATCAGATGAGTGGAGACATTCTTGTTGTGAATCCGTCCAGATGTTTGGTGTAGGATCACGTCTCGAACGGGGGCCTCACTGGGGAAAGGAGAAAGACAACAGGGAAAAGTTAGGGAACCACCCCTGGGACTGCCTCAGAACAATCTCAGGAGCAGTGTATTCCAAAGCTCTACAAATCCAGGCACTGACAGAATTTGTGAACAGGTTTACCCCTTTAATGATAAAGGAAAAAAATGCATGCCACCCCAGGTATTAAAGAAACTCACCAATGTTTAAAAAAACAAAACCTGAATGATTTGATGCATCAAAAAAAAAAAAAAGAAAATTTTTTCATTTCTGTCACATAAGCCTGGCTGCTTTTCTCTCACAAAGTGTCTGCCCAGGGTTGAACAGGTTGGTGAGAGACCACATCTGGGCCAAGCTTCTGGCTAAGAGGGCACTATTCCACTAAGTTCTCTAAGACATCAAGGAGACTTGCCTAGCTCCTCTCCTGATGCAGTTTTCTGTGTCTGCCTTGAAGTCTCACAGAACACCATAGAAGTACCCAAAATCCCCACCAGGGTTCTTCCAGCACCAAGACAGTAACAAGCACCTCACTGCTCATCCTGATTGCTCTGGATGTGATTTACAGCACTGGCTGCCAGGGTTCTCATTAGGAAAACCTCTAATTGCCTCACCTGCAGAAAACAAGTGAATGAGCTCAGTTTTATCCTGGGTTTCAGATGAATTTGGTTTGGCCCAGTCTCTCAGCTGTTACTCTGCAATCTGATGACCTTTCTCTGGAAATCTAGGTCACTCATTTCCCTACCTTAGCTCCCAGCACCAGCCCCCTCAGTGGGCTGGTTTTGCCACTCTCCTTGCCCAATTCAAGAAGAGTGGGATACAAGGAAAGCAGCAGTATTCATCTTCATGACAGAGACATGAAGAGTGTTTATGGAAGCCTGGGTACAGGCAGGCTTAAGTGATGAGCTGTCAGTAGCACAGCAGGTCACTGAAGCGAGGACACTGACAGTACCTCCCGCCTCACAACAGTGGTGTGGTGGCAGCCCCTTGTAACAGGCATCCAGAGTGGCACCTGCTCATGTACCCCTGCAGGAACACCCTCACCTGCCTGGGGCAGAGCCCTCTCTTCCCACTGTAACAGCCCTCACCTGCTTGGGGCAGATCCATCCCTCCCCGCGGCTGCGTCCCGCTGCTCCGTGTCCCAGGTGCACAGCAGGATGGCGTAGCCACAGCCTGGCTGCGACACCATCAGCTCTGGTGAGCCTCCAGGGCCTGGGTTCACAGACAGGCTGTCCACCTACAGCAGCAGAGGAAAAACACGGATAGAGCTGAGAACTCCGAAAGGTTTACAGTGCTCCTTGAAACTAAATTTGAATATGGCAAATCTTCTGATAGAGCTGAGCAGCAGCTGAACAAATTCAGCTGGAAGCAAAATGTCCAAGTTCAGTAACAGGTTGGTTCCCTACCAAAAGCCACTTTAAAACAACACTAGTACTTTCCACTAACACTCTCCCATTGGGCAAGAGCAACTGCTTCCCAGACCAACCCACCGGCTGCTCTGCATGTACAGAAAAACCACTGGGCAAATCTCCTTTCAAGGCATCAACATGACAATTGTTTTCTTCATAGGACTGAGATTTCGTGCTTCTTCCCTTGGAAAAGCCACCTCTTTAAGACTGTGTGACAAGTACTGCTCTGAACATCCTTCTTCCTTACCTGACCTTCTAGAAGCCATTTCTTCAACAGGATCAACTGCCCAGAGACATGGTCTGAATTCTCCGACGAGTCCTCCCAGCGGAAGGCACGGACCACCCTGTCAGTGTAACCCACCACCAACTCACACTTCCCATCTCCATCTGCAGGGAAGAGGGAAAGACAGATGGACTCTCTCAAGCCCTAAGAGCCCAAACACGCAGAAACCACTCTGCTGGTTTCTATAGTTAGCATCCCTGAGGATCCCAACCCTCTAATGAAAACTGGCGATTCAGAAAAATTCCTGAAGTTCTTGTTTCTCTCCTCCATGACTTGGCTGTGGTTTGTTGGAGTGTCTGCTTCAGCAGGACAGCAATTCCCTTCTGCAAGTCCCCCCCACCTTCTCTCCCCACTGCCTCCCACACAAACTCCTTCACCCTGCATTCCCACACCAGCTTTGTGGCTCACCAATGTCATTGATGAGCATGACCTTGGTGTTGGCAGGAATGTGCTGCTTGAACACTGGCTTCTGCTCTTCTGCCCCTGCCAACTCATGGTGGCCTGAAGCATCTGGGTGTTTTGAATTCAGGGAAGTCAGGTCAAAAAGATGAAACCAGCCTTCTGCACTCACTGCCACCACAAAATTCTGTGAGGGAAGAGAAAAACCTTTTGATTCTTCCTCTTTTACAAAGTGCAGAAGCTGTCCCACAGCAGGGCAAAGGAAGACACAAGGGTAGATCAATCAAGATCAATGCCTGCTACAGAGGGAACAGGAGGTTTTTGGCCAGCACACAAACTACTCTGCCACTGGCAGGGTCCAAACTTCTTGTTCATCTTTGTCAGACTACGGTATCAAGCTGACATGTGTGAAATCCTCAAACAATGCGTGGCTTTCTCAACACCCACATCGGCTCTGCTCCCCACTGAAGGAAACACAGCTACACTATTTTGGGCAGGGTGCCTAAACTGGGACCTTTGGACTCATTGGTCCTGGCTAAACCCCCAGAAACAGCAATCCAACAAAAGGAGTCATAGTAGACGCAGTGGAATTTGCTTGGGAGTCCAGACTATTCCATGTCTCAGTCTTGTTTAGATGACCTTAAATGCACACAGCCAAGTGGCAGAAGGACCACAGCCCACAGCAGATATCAGCACAAGAAGGGCAAAAGCCACTGAGCAAAAGGAGCAACCCTCAAACCACCAAAGCCTTGTGGTGCTCTCACAAGGGCACACGGAAACCAAAAGTGCTTTCTGAAGACAGGATGGATTTCCTTGCTCTAAAACCTGCATAAGGCTCACTGAAAGATACCAATTACATACAAACAGAAGAACAGTTTAAAAACAGTGGTGCTAAAACTCTGAGCAAATCACCTGCAATCTGTCCTCCTCCACACTCAGCACATGACATGACCCTCATCTCCTAAACACCTCCCACATGCCCTACAGACACAGCTGGGAAGGTTTGGCTCCTCTCACCTTTCCTTTATTGCACACATCTCCCACACCGACACATGTGAGCTGCAAAAGAAAACAAGGCCATCCATGAGAGAAGGCAACCCAACCCAGCACTCTGGGATAAACCTCTGCCCTACCCACTCCCCTCTCCCACAAACAATCTCCACACAGCCTTCTGAAGGACAAGGAGAGCAGAGTCAAGGGACAGAAACACAACTGGTCAGAGCCCCGGGGCAAAACCCACAGTGCACAGAGCAGGGTGAAGGTGGGACAGAAGCCCAGTTTCTATGTTTGTCCATTGATTTGCTCATCACTTCCAGCCCATGTGGCTGTAGTAAAAGCAGGGTCTTGAATAATTACATGAAAGACATCAGAATCAGTTCTGGCTGCCATTTCTCTCCAGCCTACATATTCCTAGGCAAAGGACAAGGACAGCTGGCTGCACATACACCAAAAGGCCCAACCATTTAGAAATTTTGTAAAGAACTGACCATTCCTTGGCAAGATCGCACAGCCCAGGGCTTGCTGTCATCATTCTTGTAAACATAGAGCTTTCCATTGGTGTCTCCCACTACGAGTTCATTCAGCTGTACAAGTAGGAAGAAATCCACAATTACATTAACAGTATTCCTTCAACAGCAATAATTTCAGAATTCGTATCTAAAAATCACTCTGTGGGAAGCAGCAGCAAAACAAAACAAGTTAAAGAGACAATCCTGAATCAAAATGGAAGGTCTGGGAAAATATAAAAGCTCTAATTTTCCTCTTGCAGATAAAAGAGATGGAGAACGGCTCCTTAGAGCAACATCTCATTACCCACTGCTTCTCCACTCACTGATTCAGAGTTGTGACACTGACTGTTTTAACATCCTGCTCGGCTAATCATCATCACTCCATCTTCCATCCTTCAAACCAGATTGACTTGAATCACCTAAGGAAGATGATGGCAATGACAAAAATATAACCATCCAGGAACAGGATGAGAGTGCAAGAACACTTAGAACAGATTTACACAGGATGTTCAATCTCACTGCTGAAGGGGTAAAGGTATTTCAGAATGGTGATTATTTCTTTAAAGATTTCTAAAAATCACCAAGCACCCATGCTGATGAGCCTACTCCCATTATCCCATCTCCTGCGTCATGCCTCTGTGTATTTAAATGGTGTGCCTTTCATAACTCCCTGCACACCTTACCCTACTGAACATAACTTTCTATGGGGAAATCCCTTTAATCATCTACTGCATTGCTAGCTACGAAATCAGGATAAAGCTGTAAAAAATTTTGACTGTTGAGGAGAAGAAACAGTCCACATACAGCTAGTTAAGCTAACCTCTTCCTAGTTACAGATAAACCAAAACCAACCACTTTTGGGGCTGATAGCAACACTCCCAATGCACATCCATCCATCACACGAGTCAAGAGACACCGAGACTTGGCTCTACCCTGTTTGTGATCTGCTGTGCCCAGCACAGCACCCCTACATCCCCATCACTGTGACAAGTGAGTGTCTGTCTCCCTTTGGGAGCAGAAATTAAGCTCCCCTCTGGCTCTGCACCACCCAGGCCACACCAAGGGTACATTACACGTGCAGTGGCGAGGGAAGCCCTGACCAGCTGCAGCCCAGCACACGTTCCCTTTGCAGGGGAACTTCGGGGGGGTTCTGACCAAAGCCCTGCGTCCCTCACGCCGCTCAAGCGCCCGCCAAGCCCCGTGTGCGACCCCAGGGCTGGAAGCCCCGCCAGCTCCTCCTGGCACCTTCCCTGAGGCCGCACCAGGCGCTCCGTGCTTCCCCCCAGCCCCGTTCAGGCCCCGTCTCCGAGGCGGCTCCGCGGGCACCCCCACCCGNGGCAGATGGCGTGCGGGAAGAGGCTGCCGGCGAAGTCCAGCGCCACGCACTGCACGTAGCTGACGGAGCGCATCCCGCGGCCGCCAGCTCCGCGGGCCCGCAGCGCAGGCGCGCCGGGAATGACGGGAGCGCGGGGCGGGGCGCCGGCCGAGCCCGCCCGCTGCCCCCGACCCGGGCCGCTCCTGAAACACCGCCCACCGCAAAGGACTGACACACCGAGAGACAGACGGGGGTGGCTTACACAGTCAGTACTGTAACTGTTTATTTTAAGTATTTTTTTTTTCTCTATAAGGACATACATAACGAAGGTTATAGCTGAAGTTTACATGCATGACCTCACTTATAAACACCAGTATGCCACCTTCTGCCGGCAACCAGACCCATTGTTAAAGACAGCACGGAACAGCCTTTGAGCTGCCCGAATAGGGCATGTTTAGGGTCCTAAACAGATTTACATTCTCAAACACTTCATAGTTCATGTAGTAACAACAAGGGCACAGTGGTACTTTCAAGACTGCTCACACTTAACAACAGATGCACCAGTGACTAGATTTTTTTAGATGTGCCACAGAAACCATCTCACTTTTTGGTTTCAGAAACATGTACAACTATCATGCCTGGGGGAGATTTTTGAAAACTGTTGTTCAACAATTAGGAATTTATCATTAAGACTTGGCCCTATGCTTTAGCAGCCAAAACAGTTTCAGCCACTGAGGCTTGTATTTCCAGTACTAATTAGCAACAAATCAAGGTATTTACTTGCTGAAGAAAAACTACTCTGGCTTGGCATTCCTGCCCCCCTTAGCTGTTTTTCTAGGTCCATAAATCCCTTCTTCTAACTCCAGTTGACTTTCAGTGTTGTTTCCCACGAGAGGTGGCAGTGCCTTGGTACAAGTTTTTCACCTACACGGGGCTGTTTAGTACAGTCAGAGCTCATGAAAATCACGCGAATGACCTGGCACCCCTAAGGCTTTATTACGGCAAATGAAACCAGCGTTTCCTTAAGCGAAGTGACCTCCCAAGCACTTCTCCTGCCTCTCTCCTATCCCACCCACCCCAGGAGGTTCAGAGCACTGCTACCCTGTGCAGAGTGCTGCAGCCCCCAGCTCTCTAACCAAGCTCCAACCCAGCAGCAGGTGAATTTGGTATCTGGGGCACAGGGGTAGGGCAGCACTCCAAGAAGCCCTTACACCACTTTGGTGACACTTGCAGGGCCCAAGCTGGGCTGGCACTGCTGCAGGACAGGTACTGGCACTCCCCCAGCCTGGAAGAACCCCACGAGTAAGTGTTACACAGTACTTCTCTTTCAGCAAAGGAGACTGGGAATTCACGTTGTATTACATGTTTAAAACATGGACACTCTCCGGAATATACACACAATTCCAGCCCATGGCATGCCATGCAAAGACATCTTTCTCACCATAGAAAAGTCCATTTATTTTGATCTGAGAGGAACAGATTTTCTACTCTCCTTCTGCAGAGCTGGCAAAAAAGGTGCCCCTTCTGTCCCTGTCTCAGAACAGGACACTGGAGATGCTGAATTTAACACCACATGATAGGATAAACAACAGCTGAGTTTGAGTACTATGTTCCATGCCTTGAGACAAACAAAAAATCCCACCCCAACCAAAAGCCCCCACAAAATTCAAAAGCACGCCCACCCCCAAACAAGACACACAAACTGCAGAAAGAAGCAGAATACTGAGCAATAGCTTTCTTGTGAGATCTGGGTAAGCAGACATTAGAATCACTCAGGAGTTTGTAGTTCATTAGAAGTATTTGCAATATGTAAGCCATTATCACTTACTTTCTCTTCAAAGCCAGTCACTTTCAGGTATACTGTTTTTTTTTCCTCTGGTCCAGTTTTACAATGTGGTGGGTGAAGAGGAAGGTAGCAATATGAACGTATAATAAACCCTATGCACAGGTTACAGACTTGCTTTTTGCACAGTTTCCAGCAACATATTTTTTCCCTTTTGCAAATATATGGGTAAATACTATATCAAATATTGTGGGAATTTTCTATGGTAATGAACAAACAACATAGAAAAATAATCAGGACACTGTGGCTATGTAGACAAGAAAACATTGAATGACCAAAGGACAGTAAATTATCTAAATTCTGTGCAAATTCCAATAAAAACCCACGAAAAGTTCCGTTTTCTTGAGTTTAATTGGAGCTTTATTACTTAAGCTGTGACTTCACAGTCTGCACCTTCAGCAGTTTGCAAAGAGGAGGCATACAAGAAAGGTTACAATACTCAATGGAAGGGACTCCCTACTGAACAGGGGGAAAGAGGGCAATCCCAAGGCAGAAGAACTGGGAGCGCCAATTTGTTCTTAAGTCTCACGTGAGGACTCCTGGAAAAATCTGATTACTTGAAGGAAATCAAGGAAATAAATTTAGAAAGCAGAACCTGGGATTAAAGTAAGCTGGAACCAGAAAGAAACAAATGCCGATGACAAAATGGGAACTACCGACCTGTCAGCCTCAGCTCTGTGCCTGGGAAGATCACGGAACAGATCCTCCTGGATGCTACTCTAAGGCACATGGAGGACAGGGAGGTGACTGGGGACAGCCAGCACGGCTTCACCAAGGGCAAGTCCTGTCTGACCAGCCTAGTGGTCTTCAACGATGGAGTGACTCCACCAGTGGACAAGGGAAAGGCTACAGGTGTCATTTACCTGCATTTCTGTAAATTTCTGCTTTAGATGCAGTTCCTCACATCCCTAAATTGGAGAGAGATGGATTTAATGGGTGGACTGTTTGACGGGTAAGAAAGTGGTTGGACAGTCACTTTTACAGGGTAGTGGTCAAGAGCTCAGCATCCTGATGGACACCAGCGACAAACGGCATCCCTCAGGGGTCCATACTGGGACCAGTGTTACTATCATCTTCATTAATGACAGGGTTAAAGGGCTAGAGCGCACCCTCAGCAAAGCAGATGACACCAAGCTGAGCGGTGCAGTTGACACACTGGACAGGATGTCAGCCAGAGGGACCTGGACAAGCTTGAGAAGTGGGCCCATGTGAAACTCATGAGGCTTTAATAAGGCCAAGTGCAAGGTGCTGCACCTAGGTTGGGACAACCCCTGTTATCAATAAAGGCTGGGAGATGAACAGATCCAGAGCAGCCCTGCCAAGAAGGATTTGGGAAGAGAGGCTGGACACGAGCTGGCAATGTGCACTCGCAGCCCAGAAGGCCAATTGTAACCTGGGCTGCACCAAAAGCAGTGTGGGCAGCAGAGGAGGGATGGGATTTTGATCCTCTACTCTGGTGAGACCCCACCTGGAATACTGCATCCAGCTCTGGGGTCCCCAGCACAGGAAGGACATTGACCTGTTGCAGCAAGTCCAGAGGAGGCCCACCAAGATGATTAGAGGGATGAAGCACCTCTCCTTATGAGAAAAAGCCAAGAGAACAGGGATTGTTCAGCTTGGAAAAAAGAAGGCTTCGGGGTGACCAAACTGTGGCCAGAACCAGTACCTGAAGGGAGCCTACAAGAAACATGGAGAGAGACTATTTACAAGGGCAAGTAGGGACAGCACAAGGGGCAATGGCTTCAAACTAAAAGAGGGCAGGTTAAGATTAGGTATTAGGAAGAAATTCTTTACTGTGAGGGACGTGAGGCACTGGAACATGCTGCCCAGAGAAGATGTAGATGCTCCATCCCTGGAAGTGTCCAAGGCCAGGCTGGATGGGGCTCTGAGCAACCTGGTCTAGTGAAGGGTGTCCCTGTCCATGGCAGGGGGGTTGGAACTATATCTTTGAGGTCCCTTCCAACTCAAGCCATTCTATGATTCTATGAAAATGCAAATAAACCAAGCAGAGTAAATCCAGACAGAACCCAAACAGTAACAGAGGCTGAATGAATAAATAAAGTCACTAGGATTAAACCAGATTTATGCTGCCACTCAGCTTCTTGAACAGCCACATAAAGCTGTAACTGACTGTGGCATGGTGGCTTCAGCCTCTGCTCCCTTGAAGCCACTATCCAACCAGGTAGAAAAATAAAGGTCTAATTCACTGGAAATTCTTTCATTTACAAAACTAATGGAATAGGGTTTGTTTTTATGCTTCTGCTTCAACTTCTGATTTATCTTCAACTCCATTCTGCGCATCTTTCATTTCTGCATCTTCAGTGTGGCTTGTCTGAAGAGTAGCAGATGACTAAATAGAGAGACAAAGAAAATACATTAATTTGTTATACAAAACTGCTAGCACAAACATTGTTTGATTCTTATCACCTGGAAAGCTTGTCTACCCTGCAAGACTCAATTAAGATACTAGGATCTTCAGCCAAGAGAAACCAAAAATTTTCATGCATCTAAGAAACCAGAGGCAGTGTAGAGGAGGCCGAAATATAATACTGAGATTAGGTGGTTAGGGTTCTTAATGTGGCCTGCACCCACTTGCCACACAGCACTTTCCTAGAAAGGTCTTCTAACTAAAATTCATTTACAAAGCTTCTGCAAGAACTGCTTTTGCCCTGCTTCAGTATCAATGTGATTCATTTTCAGCCATTCCTATGGCCTACCCTGACCCAACTTGTACAAGGTACACTTGCACTCAGCACAAGAAGAAGTATCTTCGTTGGACAACTAGTTTTGTGAAGAGACACTTCAACTCAACAACAGTGATTTGGATGTCCTCTGCAAGAGCTTAGCTGGAAGAAAACGTGATCTGGCAATGCGGCTGCTCTAAAGCCCTCTCCTTGCGCATCTTCCTCATAAGAAGGTGTGGAAGGCAGAGAGCCATGAGGCAGGGGTCCAAGGTCAGCTTTTACAACAGGACATAACCAGCACATCCTGGCCTTGCAATAGTTTTCAAACACAGTAAAGGGAGGTAAAAAAATGTCTTGGCTTGCTCATCTCAAAACGTAGTGCAATGAAATTGCTATTCCAGCTGTCAGCCCAGCATCTTGAACCATCTGTTTTAGGATGATCTTAGATGAGACCCAGACAAAAACCAAGCAAAGTCTTAAGCATGCAATGCTGGGAGAGGGGAATAAGAGGGGGAAAAGGGGCAGAATCCTTAAAATCTTACACCAACTTGGCTGCACCACAAAACCACATTTAAAAGAACATTCATGCATCAAAGGCCAATTTTTCATCCTTAGAAGTATTCTGTAAAGCACACAAGAGTTAAGTCTTCTCGCCACAGAAAATCTGTTAGCCAGCAATCCTGGGCTTAAGATAAGGTGATAAACATCCAAAAATCCACACTTCACATATGTGAACTTTTCAAATTAATGAAATGAACTACTGATACACGAGTGGCTGTTGAATTTAACAGACTGTGTCAGGAATATCAGAACTGTGGTCCAAGCAACCCTCCCAGCAATCAGAAGACATTTAGTAAACAAACTCTCTTCTCCAGAACTTTGAACTTCTACTACACCACCACTAATAGACACTGCTGGAGCTACAGTAAAGCAACATTATAAATGCAGTAGGAGGAAAACAAGTTTTTCTTGCAAGAAAACTAACTCAAGACTGGCCCAGAGAGTAAGCATCCTTTACAGTTAATAGCTCCATCAATCCCATTTCATAAAAAAACATATCCTTTTAGAGTAGGCCAGATGGCTCAGAGAAAAAAGCCAGCACACTGCACATTCCCAAGACCACCTAACTTGTTGGGAACAATTTACCAGGCCAGTGGCATCCAGGCCTGTATCAGCAGTAGTGTGTCCAGCAGGACCAGGGCAGGGGTTGTCCTCCTGTACTCGGCAATGGTGAGGCCAGACCTCGAATCCCATGTCCAGTGTTAGATGCCAAACAATAACCTTTCATTTACTTTTGGTTGGAGTCCAACCTAAAGGATTCTACAACTTTAAACTGATTCTGTCCCAAGCAGATAGGGAAACTGGAATTAAGTGCCATGTTTTTCCAATATCCCAAACAGTCTGCAGTGCAAAGACTATGAGTCTGCCTTTTGCCAAGAATATTACTCTACCAATTATCTGTCTTAGGAGCTGAAGAAAGCACGAAGGCTTTTGTACTTTTAGTAGTTATAGCTTGTTTCAGCAATCCACTCTTCCTCTCTCCACAGATCTTGCTGTGTCCCACACCTAGTGGAGGAAGCCAGATTCCCAGCAGCTGTGCTAGTTGAAAGGAACCTTCTCAACAGAGCCTGACAGCTGGCAATTAAATCCTGCCATTTCAAAAGTGAAGATGCCTAACAGTGAAATAATTCTAGTTTAGTTGCTGTATCTTTATCTTCCTGAGATTTTTTATTAAAGCGTACCAAAATTAAGATACTGTGTGGCTTTACATCACTATGTCTAGAAGGACAGAATAATTCCTTTCAAGCTCCAATAAACAAGGACTGTTGACATCAGGCTGCTTTAGCCAAAAAAAGAAGAGACAGCGTAAAGCATTTCATGTAGGAAATTGTCAGCTGACAGTCTGAAATGGCTGAATTGTCAGGATACACTCTGAAAGACTCAATGACACAGTTAAGCAAAGGAAATTACTGCACCAATATCCGACAATTTTTTATATTCTCCATGCATATTCTGGAAAGATGAAAATAACCTCACAAGCTACAAGCTTCTGTACTCCCCAGCGTTACAGAGGAAATTTGAGGCTGATATAAATCCTATATTTATCTGAGAAGGTACAGGCCTATCTTGTCCTTCTAGACCACCAGATTTAAGGAAAAGAGAACGCTTTCTTAGGATATTTGATTCTCACCAGTAACTTGGAATGTTTCTTGCTAGCTGATACAATCTTGTTATTACTTGTATTCACATACTGCCATTATTAACTGAACTAGTATTTACTAAAATTCTAGTGAAAGCTTATGAGCAAAACCATCCACACAGCAGAATAATTAATCTTCTGACACTTCATGATCAATCTCTGACATGTGAAATGGAGACCATCAAACACATCTTAATGTCTCCATGAGAAGCAAGATAGTGCTCAGCATCCTCTGTATGACAGACAAGTTCTCACTAGATGGGCCTCCCAGGCACCAGAAAAGCCTGTTCTCCAAAACAGGTTCTAAAAGAATAGGTGCTTTTTTCAGTTCTGGAACATTATTATGTTTGCATCTCATCATTTCAACTGCTTTCTGATTTCACACTGGTCTGTTGCAAATTCAGTCATAACATGTAAAAGCTTTCCATGCAGAGGCTGATACTGCTGGTTTTCCTGTTCAAACAAGATGGCCTAATAATTTTGACTGTTGGCATTTTGAGTTCCATCCCTGCTCCCCAAAGCAGTCTACTAGAGTGTTCTCCTGCTAAATTATCTGTACTAACAAGTAAGCTGAGCACCTAAACCACTGTTCCTTGTCTAACATATGACACCACCTCCTGTAATCTCTGGAGTAGTGTTACCTACCTTCAAGTCTTTGTCTGCAAGCCTTTGGAACATGTTGGCGTACATCTTTTTCTCCTTCTCATGCTGCTCCCGTATTTTTTGCTGACAAGTCACCAGTTGCACTTTGGCAGCTTTGTTACTTGGATAAAGTTGTATCACTTTCTGGAAATCTGCTCGGGCCAGCTCAAAGTCATTGACAGCCAAGTGAGCTTCTCCACGGCGGAAGAGGCCTTTTTCATTGTTGCTATCCAATTCGAGTGCCTGCATTCAAAAAAAACCCCAAAACCAAACCAGTGTCAGTAATTACTTTTCTTTTGTAAAAATTATATGCAGTCAGAACACCAGAGACTGCTAGGAACTGTACCTTCTGATGTAGACTTACGAAGCTTGTCAGGGCTTACTAATAAAGTGAGTGGAATGCAGTAGAAATAAGTACAAAGAGGAATAAATATAGTAGGCTATTTGACAAGAGAACCAGCAGGTCTAAGATTTAGTCAGGCACTAATCCTTCTCTTTGAAAGACCTTTGCCAACATGACTACCTTCACCACATCTCAAGTGTTTCTTATTTCTAAACATTTGAATATTCTCAGTGTAGCAGCAAGTTAGTAAAAGATGTTCAAAGGGCACTAATTATGAAAATAATCTGCTGGGTATTTTTAGTGTACTAAAAATTCTGTACTACCCAAATGCCAGCTGGTAAGAAAGACCAAACACCACATGGCCTGTTGTCCCTAAAATTTTTAAAGCAAGAGATAAACTGTCAGACTGCTTGTGCAGTTTAAGAATAAATAAACTCCTACTACCTTGTTGCAGTTCTCCAAAGCCTGGGAGTATTCCTTTAGCTTGAGATGGCACATGGCGAGATTAAGGTGGGCAGCAAGCCTCAAGCTTTTGGCTTTTGATTCCTCCTCCTCGGAGAGTCCCGACTCGTGCTCCAGCCATGACACAATCTTCTTGTACTGTAATGCTGCCCGCTTGTATTTCCCCTCCTGTAAACAAGGCAGTTCAATTGTCACACAGCTCACCACAGTAACTTTTATGTCCCTCTCATCCCTTTTGCCTGCCTTGAGCACTAGATCTAAAAAAACCCATTTGGTCATAAGTAACTTCTATCATCAAAAATGTACTACTTCTGAGAGCCATTCCTGCACAGGATCAGAAAATCTTTAGGAATACTTAACTGGTTCCCCACTAGAGCTAGGGGTATATGCCAGCATTGATACTTCACTGAACTCCTACGTTATATTCAACTTCTGATGCAAAAATAAGGGAAGATGGGGCATTTTCAAAATGCAATACAAAGGTAATAGGAAACTCTTCCTTTAGATGGTTAAATTGCTTTAAACAGCTTCTCCACATATCTCTACCCAAATGAATGCTGTTCATTCACAGCACTGTCCCACAGCAGGAACTGAAATACTGTACACCCCCCAGTGATATCTGTAGATACAGCAAACAGCTCTAACAGAGAGCTCCCTGCAGAGTTAGCTCTTTGGATAATACAGCCGAGTTTGTTTGGTTTTTTTTTTAAGACAACATTCCCCTCCAGTTCTCCCTGTAAAATCTCACGGAATACCATGACCACCCCTCAGAAATGACAGAAGCTGTAATCATCATTATCAACTCGTGACATGGACTAAGAAATGCTTCTATTACTTGGGGACTGTAACTTACCTTGAAGTACTGAGTGCCTCTCTCCTTCACAATGCAGCTCTGTTCCAACTTCTCATCTGTGTTCATTTCCCAAGACTCCTTAGCCTACCCAAACAGGAACAGTTCCAGTCAACTTAAATACAACTTCTAGGGAAATCAAGTGGCTATGTTATTTCCCACTTACAGTATGGTAGAGATAAGTTTGGCAAAGCAGAGCTTTGCACTGCTACTGGAAACCAGCCTAGAGCATGAGAGATGGCAACAGACAGGGACACAGGAAGAATGAAGATCATTTCAGCCAAGAGCTCCCAGCATGTCACCAGCATCTCTGGCAACAGTGGCCTCCCTGTTTCACATCATCACTCAAGGATTCCATTGTCATCATTTAAGCTGCACTCCCACTTCTTCCCCCACCCCCAGATCTCTTTGGGATTTCATCTCCTGTTCCCACCTTTTCAAAGCTTTTGAGTTTCACTTCATACTGCAGCTCTGCGTCTGGAGGGATCTTAAATTTCTCATTCCCAGCACTTCCAAAACCATAACTGTAAAATGGGGGTGGGGAGGGAGAAACAAACATTATAAAGATGAGAGTTCAAAACTATCCATCCAGCTATATTTGCTACATAGGAAGATGGAGACAAAAACCCCATGCAGATTTGGGATGTGCATAAATTATTGTTACAGGAAAAAGGCTTGAAGAATTCTAGGTACAATTCTAAAATTAGCAAGTACACCGCAGAAGAAAGTAAGAGAAACCTAGTGTTGATTTCATTAATCTCTTAGCAGTTTCTATTATTTTATTATTTTTTTTTTGTTTACTTGAAAGAAAAGCAAGTAATCCCTCCATCAAGAAAAAAAAGCCAAACCAAAAACAACCAACTTTCAAGTTATACCTATCATGTTTTACACTCATGGTCTGAAACTGAGTGTTGCTTTCAGAGCACCTGTGTTTTAGTACTATTCTTAGAAAAGCAGACAATAAATACCAAGATTAAGTGAGCAGCTGTACACTTAACACACTGCTAATCAGCTGATGAACAGGAAATGCCTGCAGAAAGGTACCGCAGTGCAACTCCAGTGAGAAGCTGCATATTAGCAGGAAAACCCTCTAGATCAGACTGCTTTGCTTTTCTGCTCCCATCATGCTCAGTTCCAGTTTAAAAAAAACCCTCAATAAAAACTGAAATAAATTAAAGTCTGATGAAAACAATCTGTGCAACTCCACTTGTTTCACATGTGTTCTCACTGTAAAGAGAAAATTCTGCCTATATCCAAGTCTACATATGCACTGTTTTACAGTAAGCAGTCATGAAGAGGGATCACAAAAATCTAAGTTAGAGAGCAACAACATTTTTAAAAAATATTCAGAGGTCAACATTACAGAGACTTAAGTAATTTTTTTCTGGAGTACTACTGCTTCATTATGAAACAGTAAAGCAATCTTAGCTCAATACTTCTCATATGTCAGTTTTTTTGGGCTGATCCAAGTTTTTACCACAGCACCGAAAAAAAATGAAAGGCATTGTAACAAAACACTTCTTTCTTGCCAGATGATTAGGACAAGCCCTTCCAGTATCAACCACCAGAAACAGCATACCTGGGTTTGAGATAGAACACAGATTCCTCTGATTTCTCCATTTTCTGAATTGCTTTCTCCAGACCGTGAGGAATATCGAAGTTCTCACCTTCTCCAATCTCAAACCGCAGTTCCCGCTTGTCAAAAACACGATCTCCGTATCGGCCTTCAAACTGGACTGGTAACAAAAGCCAGAACAACAGAGAGAGAAATCAGAAGGTGTCTATGTATGGCAGTGGGCAGGTACCCAGGAATGCACAGGGAGTTCTACACAGGCAGGCAGCACATACAAAGTGCCAAAGCCTCCTTCTAAACAGTCTTCTTTCTTTTAGCAGCTACCTATGGCATGGTGGCTACTGGCAGCAAACAACTGCTGTTAAATTTAACAACTCTTTTTTTTTTGTTCATTTAAGTGTTTGTCTTTTCCACTCCGATGACAAGTGCCAGAATGACTTCCCCTCTTGTTCCTCAGCACATGGAAATACTTCATGAGACTCAATCACCTTTTGTGATCAGATAAGCACTTCAACAGATTCAGTATCACCAAAAAACACAGTTGCTGCTGGAAAATGTAAACCTTGCTAGAAACTGGAGAAGGAAAGCTTACTCTAGGCTGTTAAGTTACTCGGTACAGAAAAGAGAAGCCACGTATTCCTCTCCCTCAGGACGTGCAGTTGTAGATTGTGAAAAGGTTCTGCCATCCCACACAGCAAACCCATTTACTATTTGTGAAACAACAAACTTACTCTCTACAAGGGCATCCTCATTGGGCTTGGAGTAGCCCTCCCCCTTTTTACGGATTCTTCGGATGATGCCACCATCTTCTTCATCAGTGAGGTCCTCCCCCTTGAACTCAAAAAGTTCTATCTGTGGATGGAAGAAAAGCCTTGCATTTATTCTCATTACACCAACTTAGTAACTCACAGAATTTGTTCTCCAGAGATCTTTGAAACTCTAATCTAAACTCGCTGCTGCAATGAATTGTTTAGGGTTTTTAAGAGCCAGTGTTTATGTAGGAGACAGGTATCCAGTCTGAATCTCTGTATCTTCACATGCCCTCCCAAGTAAATGTACATCATAGTTTCAAGTGGGAGTACCACGATGACATAGAAAAACAGTCTAGTTACAAAAGATATTTGTCATTGTTGCTATGAAGTGAAGAAAAAAAAATTCATATCTATGTTCGAGTAAAACAATAGTGAAAACAGCACAGAAAAGCAAGCCATTGTAATCAGCATTGTTTAGACTACTTCATTCAAAAAAAAAAAGTTCAGGGCTAATGCTGTGGAGGTTCCTGACAGTGGACTTAAGATACCTGGAATGCAAAAGGAATTGAATACCCACCAGTACTTCCACTTTTTATTTAATTGATACCTAGTAACAATTAATATTCTGGTCTTTCTCTTCAGTCAGTCTGAAACAAGTCATTCCTGAATATCCTACTGATGACCATACAGGTGTGTCCCTCCCCTCTTTTTTTTTCTCCCCAACCTGAACAATACTATTCTATGGAATAATCTATCTATTTATATTGCTCAGCAAAAGCAATCACGAGGAAGAAAAAAAAAAACCCACACCACCAGATCAAAAAAAAAAGAACTTCCAAACCATAGGACATGCATTATTTCATGTCATAGAGAAATGCTGATGTGGTGACACAGGTAGAAAATCTCTTAATATAAGTTTTAGACGGTCTTTTGTAAGGCAATTTGTACACAATTTTGGTATGGTGATAAGCACTTGCAAAAGAACCCCACTGATATTGTGCTAAGTAATGAAAAGTAAATCTAGGTAAAACTAAAAAAATGGAAACTTGAAAGACTTTAGCTGCTTGAGAGTCATACTAGCCAGAAACTACTTTAACCTAATGAAACTTGGGAAAATTTTCTGGATCTGAGTTCCAACCCACACCCCTGATCAGGACACACCCAGCACTGCTTACTCGTTGAAGCCAGTGAGCCCCAGGCTATTTTGTTAGGGAAGCACAAAACCACCACAGGCAGCTCTGGTGCTTTTCCTTCTCCCCTTTTCCCTTCAACATTACTGCTTAGGCAGGCATTAGAGGATATCAAGACTCACAAACAAAACACTACTTTTACCTAAAAACATACCCAGCAAACGGAGAGGCCAGACTGGCAGCATTAAGAAAAGCCCAGTGGGAAGTGAATAACCTGAGTGACTACATCGGATGGACTCGGGAGCAGTCTGATGGAACAAATCCCATCTTGTGGTTCCTGCTTTTATCTATCCCAATGCCAAGTACTATCTCTTGTTGCAGGACAATGAAACCTTCTCTGCTTTCTACTGTCCACGTGCATCCTCTGTAGTAGTGCTAAGCCCTTAAGAATGCTCCCTTGTGCTGCCAAGGTAGAAGGCCCTGAGCTTTAAGCTTGCATTTCAACCATCAGCTCAGCCCTGATTACACCTGGTATCACTTGCATAGAAGCACACAGCACTCCAACATGCATAGTTTGATCCAATATAAGTAAGCCATGAATAGCTTCAGATTTCTATGTAAGAAAATGCTGTTTATGAACAGCTCTACCTGATACTATTTTTCAGAAATAATGGTATTACTCACTTAGAGTACATCAAAATTGTCATCCCTTAGAGGACACTACCTGCTAGCAGTATTTTTTTAATCCTTCCACACAGAATATATCTTTAATCCTACTACTCAGAAGCCCATGGGAAAAAAAAAGAAATGCAAATACACTATCCAAAGGTAAAGCAAATACAATATCCAATTATGTGAAGGCCAATGGCACCTGGCCTGTACCCGCAATAGTGTGGCCAGCAGGACCAGGGCAGTGATTGTCTCCCATATTGGGCACTGGTGAGGCCACACTCAAATCCTGAGTTCAGTTTTGGGCCTTTCAATTCAGGAAGGACACTGAGGTGCTGGAGAGTGTCCAGAGAAGGGCAACAGAGCTGGGGAAGGTTCTGGAGCACAAGTCCTATGAGGAGCTCCTGAGGGATCTGGGTGTGTTTAGCCTGGAGAGAAAGAGGGTCTGCGGGGGAACGTTAACCCTCTCTACAACTCCCTGAAAGGAGGCTGTAGCCAGATGGGGTCAGTCGCTTCTTCCAAGTAACAAGACAGGGAACAAGAAGAAATGGCCTCAAGGTGCATCAGGGGAGGTTTAGAATGGATATTAGCATTAGAACAGGCTGCCCAGGGAAGTGGTTGAGTCACTCCCTCTGGAGCTATTTAGGTGTAGATGTGGCACTTGGGTTAATGGTTTAGTGATGGACTTGGCAGTGTCAGATTTATGATTGGACTCGATGGTCCTAAAGGTCTTTTCCTACCTAAATGATTCTGTGTATAATGTACCCTTCTTAACAGATGCTAATTGTTTCCAATAAAATCTAAACAGACTTTCAGTCTTTACTCCATGAGCTATTTTTACCTTTCTCAGACATTAGATAAAACATTCAATCTCAGAGCAATCATCAGTTTTAAAATTTTCCTTATGCCCCCAATTGGAGGATTCCATTCTATTGATTAAGTGCTTTAGAGCAAAGTAATTTTAAAAATCACACTTAAAAAAAGAGTCTGCCTTCTCCCAGGTAGAATTTATTTTGAAGCAATTGTTGGCAAATTGAACTGTTTCAACAGTAAGAAAAATAGATCCTCTCCAAACACTGTTGAGACTGTCAGGGTATGCTCCAGAAAAAGCTTTAATGTCATCCTCCACGGAAAAATCAAACACAAGTCTCAGCATTCCGAGCAACCATTCTCACTTCTGAAATAACACACAAGAGACAGCTGCTATTTCCACCCCCTTTTGGGAAAGAGGGGGAAGATGTGGGGGGAAATGACTTTTAAGATCAGTAGGAAACAAATTCTCTCCTCTCCTGGTGAGGTTGAGAGACGCCAAGGATAACTGGCTCCATGCTCACCAAGACACACAGCTCATCCCCAGGAGACCAGCTGGCCGTGTGAGTTGCCAAACTGGGCTACCCAGCTGCCAAACTCAAGACTGCCGAGTCTGCCAGAGGGACAAAGTGAGTGCACAGGACTTCATCTGTGGTGGCAAGATTGATCAGTGTAGCCTGGATGCACAGAGAGACTTTGGTAATGAACCAGCAACCCGAATCCAAACTGGTTTCATGATGCTTTAAGGCTGACTGAAACACCCAGCTCTACAGAAAAGAGTTCATAATTGCAGGGCTGTTCAAATATTGTATTCCAGCAGTTTACATGGGGCAATTACCTCTTTTCTCCCTGAAATAGCTTGCAAGAGATTACAATGTAATAATGCTGTAAAGAAAACACTAGTAGGTATGAAAAATGTATTACTGAGGGCATTAATGGCTCTTCCTGTTGTTGAAAACTTCACAACATTTAACATATCATTACTGCGTGTTATGAAGTGGAATAAAGATTTTGTTTTCTTAACTACTTCAGAGTCTGTCACTGAAATAGTCTGCCCTCCCAATCTGCATTTTCCTGCTGCAAATCACTCAGTAACTGCAAAATTACAACTGAACACTGAAGACCATCCAAGTGTTTCAGAAACTCAAAAAGAAGGGAACCCGAGCCATTACAGAGCAGTGGCAGCCAGACTAAAACTTTGTCCACACTACCCCAAACTGACCAAATTATTTTCTTCAGAAAATATGACAATCCTGTTCTGAAAGGATATTGCATCACACATTTTTTCAAGCATACAATTTCAGTGACCATCTCTCACTTACCTCAAAAATGAGTGTAGCATTGGGAGGTATCTTTGGGGGGCTCCCTGCTGAGCCATAGGCATATTCGGGCTTACACGTAATCCGACAGATTTCACCAATCTTCATAGTGGCCACAGCAATGTCCCATGCTTTGATCACCTCACCTGTGCAAGTCAAATGCCAATCACACATGAAAAGCATGCTCAGCTGAAACTGAGCAGCAACACTTTTGGTATACAAAAGCTAAGGCAGCAGAAACACTGAAGAACTTGTGCTCACTCTCATTTACGTGAATCAGTTTTAAGACTAATCAAATTCTAAAGTTTCCCAGGGACCCAAATTTGGCCCAAACATTTCTTCATTCTAGGTGTAACAACTCTTTTCATAGAATAACAGAACACAGACACGGGCTGAAGTGCTTGGCACAGTCTCAAGTGCGAGGAAGTAACAATAAACTCTTCTGAGAGGAAGGCCTTAGGGTGAGAGATTGCCTGCTCCTGTTTTGAAAACAATCCAAACCAGCCTTTTCTGTCTGTACTTTATCAGCTGGCAAAAAACAGCACCAGTGGTAACTAAAAGTTACACACATTTGTAACAGAAAAGGGGAGGGAAGTAGTAGTATTTCTTCCGAAGGGAAGAAAAGCTGTAACAAAATCCTCTCTCTTACTCAAGCTCTCTTAATTACTGCTCCTTTTGACTCATCAAGCAGCCTTTCTATTAGTCTTGTATTAATAGGTACACTTAATCTCAAATTGCAGTACAATTAATTTACCTCTTTTTAAAAAAGGAGGTATTATCTATTTTCTAAAAAGCAGCAGGTAAGGAACTGCCAGGGAAGAATACAAGACTGAGTAACAAGATTTGCTGGAACAATGATGCTCAGATTTTTGCATTCAAAAAATGAAAGATTTTGATAATGAAGAGATGCACTGCTCAAAGATTCATACTTGGGTTAATTTGACAACTTTATGGAAAAGAGAGTATGTTTCATCACGAGACAGCTGACAGCTGCCTCTCTGTACCCTGTCCCAGTATCTGGTCACAATTAAGCACTCCTGAACTCACGTCTGCCCCTAAAAAAACCTCAACCAACAAAATGCATATTCTGGCTATTTAACTACCCTTTATCTCTACATTTCAGGGCAGATTTCCTCCCCTGGAGTGCTTTGTCTGAGGCCTGTGATTTCTTCAGCAGGCCTCTCAAGGGGCTGCATGGTTTTCTCATTTAGAAAAATCTCTAAGACATTCTGACTGGGCCATTCTAAGAGAATAAACTCTGAAAACAAGTTTAAGTAGCAACTTGGAAAAGCAGAGGAGCCACACACGCAAGGAAATCCCATCTGAATTATTACCAAAACTGATCAGTACCAAACACAAGATATTACCTTTCCCCAAGTCAAATGAGAATTTGTCTCTTCTGTCCAGACTGGAGTCAAATTTTGTGCCATCGAGAAGCCATCCTGTGTAATGGACGGTCACTTTATCACCTATCATTGGAGACTCCGTCCCACTGCCTTCTCTCTTGACAACCTGAGAAAAACAGCAATCAGCATTAAGATCATGGAAATCAAGTCTGCCTATTGGACACGAATTGCAAACACCTAGATGCGTGTGTTATCATGTTCAGTAGAGAAAGGATTTGCAGGTTTCCTTCAGTCACCTGGAAATGGACTGGCTGTTCTTTCTGCAGATTAGCAGTGCTGCAAATGCAGAACCTCAAGATGGCTGTGCTGTGGTACAAGAATTTAATAGGCAACAGTTGGCACCAGCTTACAGATTTCTGCATCCCTCCCTGGCCATGTCACTTACCTTGCCTCTACAAGATTGTAAACATTCTTGAAACTTATACTGGCAAAGTACTAGGCAGGTTTTTTTTTCCTTTATTCAAGTATTTGTCTCATCATCTCTGTATCATCCCACCCGAGTTTAGTGTTCTAGGCAAAGCATTTAAAGAAGAGAACGAGGTGGTTCTTTCCATGCAAAGTCTATTCCAACACGTAATCTGGAATTATTCAAATTAAACCAGGCAGTTTAATGAAGGTTAGCAGAGTCTCACCCCAAGCAGGTTAGTTCTATCAGCCTACAGAGTAACACTTGAAAATTATTGTAACGCAATAATTTTGTCTCCCCACAATTCTGCATGGATGGCCAGCACCCCTGCCTCACACAGAGTTGCAAGGATTTCATTTTCTTCTCAGGGGGGTCCCTAGCCTGCTCAGCAAGACAAGTATCAAATAAACCTACACTATTCAGAAAGACGGGACAATCTCTCTGGTGTTCATTTGAAGTTTATATAAAAATAGAGAATAATAGTGACATATCTCATAGGCAAGGATGTGAGGCCTTGCCCGCAACAAGATTTCTGAAGTTCAAATTTGAATTTTCCCCAATACAGATTGAAACCATCTAGCTCGGAACCAAAGTTCTGCATTATCTTAGCCAGGCAAAAGGGGACCAGTGCAGGACCTTATTTGCTTGCATCATGGAGACCTGGAAAACATTCTGTTATACAAGATAAACATCTCTTCAAGGGCACTTACAAGGCATCCCTCCTTTAAATGTCATGTTTCTATGTCAATCATGTTTTTCACTGAAGGACGGAGACCTTTGGGAGTCTCCTTCACAAATTTCAGTTTCCTGCAACCCACCACTGTCAATCTCCCACCTGGCCTCCCACCATCCCTGCGACTGACTATACAACCTATACAACCGAAATGCCAGTACCCTCCATCCAAAGCCAAAGCTTCATTATCGACAGCTTCTGTCAGACTCTTAACAAGCTGAAAGCACCTCATTGAACGCATAAAACGAAAGAAAAAAACCACCCAACAAACAAAACCTAGAAAAAATCCTACCTGCTGTTTCCTAAGGAGAAGATGCTCAGCATGGAACGGGATGCCTGACCTCACCCAGCACACCATCCCTTTACCCTGCACCAGCACCACAGCAGTTATTAGCATTACAAAACTCATCTACTGATGTCTCCCCAAGGAGGCAAAAGTTCAAGCAACCACTCTCACAGAGATAAGGAAACAGAGAAGTATGAGAAAAACACGTGAATCAGGTAAGCAACCTAACCTACACCGTGCTTAGATATATATCTACATAAAGCAGATGCAAACTAGCACTTTAAAGCAGCCAGTCTGATGCAATTTTGAGAAATTAACTGCATTTAACGGAAATTTACTAAACTTTACCAAATGCCATATTCTTGTGGCATCATACCAACGTATTCTAGGTAATAAATACACCATTTTCATTATTTAAGCAGTTTATTCTTTTGCATTTGTTCCATTTTGAAGAGACTGAAGTTTCACTTCTGAATATAGCAATCCTATTTTCTGTAAGGTTTACATTTTCCTTTCAGATGGAGAAAGAGGATTTTTCAGTGCATACGGGATTTCAATTAAACTTAAATACTTACTCTAGGAATTGTGCAAGCATATTAAGCAATATCAGGTAAAGAACTGTGGATACTATTCAGATATGAAGCTAACAAACAAATTACCACGCTCCTGGAATCACTGCAACAATACCAGTATAAAATCGGTGTAGGTTAGTTCAGAGCTAGATCCTTGATTTCAGTAGATGCATTTTGCACTCCAGCAATTTCAAGAAAAATAAAATTCATGAAAGCTGGACTTCATGACCTCTACAGTATTTTGCTTATCAAGTCACAGTCTCAATTTTTGTGATTTTCACCTCAGTTCATTTGCTAGTATTTTCTACTCCCCTCCTTCAAAAAAAATTTAAGTAAAAAAACCCAAAAAACACCTGCTGCTTCTCCATCCTCAAAAAGTAGGTACTGCATGAATTAGGCAAACCCTCACTGCCTTCAACCACACTCAAGGGATCTGGGCAGCCATGCACATGAGAACTCTGACCTGACACCGTTCTGTGTGCAAAAACCCAGAAATTCTCACCTAAGCATGCTAGCAGGAAACATGGGAAAGCAGGAATATGTCAGCAAACATCTTCAATCTGCTCCCTGATAACCCTCCTGAACGGGAGACAGCGCCTCCGTAATGAACCCAGAATGCACAACCAGAAGGCTCTAAAGGTTAAACCCAGAATTTTGCCTTTGCTGCGGCTCCCCTTTCTCCTTCTGAACACCCTAACTCCGAATTTTTACTGCGGCTGAATAATGCTTCTAAATAATCGCAGAAGTTTTTAGCAGAGCCTAAGGAAGTTTCTAGAGATATGGAAATAGGCAACGTCTGACAGAGGAAGTTCGCGCAACTCCCCCTCACGGTATAAATGCTGCTGCCCTTATCGCCCGCCTTCCCAGTACAAAGGAGAGCAGCCGCTCCGCCTGGGCCGCGCCAGGGACCTGCCCGGCCGCCCGCCAAGCGGCACCGNCCCCGCGCGCGGAGCCTGAGGGGCGGCGCGGCCGGGCACAGCGGGAACGGGCACCGAGCGCACGTGCCCTGCCGGGGCTCCATCTTTAATTCCCAGCCCCGGACACGTGCTGGGGGGGGCGGGGATGGACCCGGACCCCAAAACGCGCGCTGCGCGGCGGACGGAGAGCCCGGCCCGCTTCGCCCTCCCGCATCCTCCCCAAACCGCGGGGAAAGCCCGAACACAGCGAGAAGCGCCTTTCCCCTGCGCAGCCCCCCCGTGACCCCGAGCTCTCCCGGCGGGCAACCCGGGCTCGGGCTCGCCTCAGCCCGGAGGAGCGGGGAGCCCCCCGGGCGGCCGGGCAGCGCTTGCGCAGCCGGGGCGCGCTCCCGCCCTCCGCGCTGCTGTTGTTTAATCGCCCGCGCTGCGCCAGCCCTGCCTGCATGCCCGGGGACCGCCTCATCCCCTTCCCCGCGGGGCACACAAAGGGCCCGGTGGGGCCAGGGCGCCCGGGGAGCACCCGCTCGCACGCCAAGAGGAAGGTCCCCCCTCTTTCCGCCCCCGCTCCCTGCCGGCGCGGGGACCCCTCCGAGCTAGCGCGGAGGGTGGGGATGGGGAACAGCCGCCCAGTACCTTGAGGACGCCCTCATCCTGCTTGGGAGTGATATCCACCCCTTCCAGGGGAGTCCCGTCCGCTTTCATCTCCTCCGCCGTCATGCCGCCTGCCGCTGCCACCTCTGCGCAGGGAAGGGCCGCCTGGCGGGGTCCGTGCTGCGGTGGGCGCCGCGATGGGGCTGGGACAGCGCCTGGCTGCGCCTCCGGCTCCGGGCAGCGCGGGTGGGGGCGGGCGCCGCACGCCTCCTTCCCTGCTGCTCTCGCCGCAGCGCCGGCCCCTGGTAGCCGGGGAGGAGGAGGAGGAAGGGGAGGGGAGAGGGAGGGACCGAGAAGTTTCTAGAGCGGCTGCCGCAAAGCGCCCGGCCGTGCCAGGGGCCGGGGTGAAAGTGTGCGTCGCCCCCGGGGGCGGAGAGGCCGTCGCCGGCGGGGCGGGGGTAAGGCAGCCCCCTGGCCGCGTTACGCTCCGGGGCCGTGGGGGCGAAGGAAAACAAGAGGAGGAGGAAGAGGAAGAAGAGCTTGTTTATGACAGGAGGGAGGGCGCGCTTTTACAGCGCTGAGCTTCCAGGGCAGGTGCGCCCGCTTCTCGCTGGTGATGCAGGGGAGCCCGGCCCGGCAGCGGGGAGGAGTTGCTGCGTCCTGCCTTGGGGAAGCTTTACTGTAAGCTGCACTTAAAATAAAATTAACCCTCCTGCCCCCTCAGTTTTAGCAGCCCTGTGCAGACGCATAGCTTGTATTATTTTTGCCTGCCACGCGGTACTGGGTGGTCCGGGGAGAGGTGGTACAAGTGGTCACAGAAGCAACGTGCCGGCAGCGAGCAGGCAGCCCGGGAAGCTCGGGCATCCCTTAGTTGGGGTCCCATTAGGAGCCATGTGCTCGAAAACGATTTGTTACCCAGGACCAGGAAAGCTAGAGGCGTGCTTAGGGCACAGAGTGTAAGCTCTGTGGCTTGCCCATCTGTATCCATCCGGATAAAGTAGCACCGTTTTGTGCGTCAACCTGCTGCTGGAGTATTTGGGGATGCATTAATAAAAATAGGTGCTCCCTCTGAATATGCAAGAATTAGCAGACCAGTCTAATTCTGGGCTACTCAACATCTGTACATGCCTCACAGCTGGTACGGCACTTTTGGCCAAATCATTTGCAAAATCCAATGATGTAAAATCAGACTAGAACCTTACCCATCATCTTCGCCATAAATAACGAAAGCAAAAGCGTTAAGTGGGCTCAGCCTTCCACTGCAAGCCTTTAACACCCGCCCCCCGGCCACGCAGCGTTCTCCACTCCTCGCACAGGGCGGCACCTTTCCCGGCTCTTCCTGAACTTTCCTTCCCACCCGCTCCCTCGGCTTTCCCGGTAGGTACTGGGCGCGGGGCTGGAGCAGCGCAGCCCCGCCCGCCGCTCCGCGCCCGCGGCTCCCGAGCAGCGCCGGGGCTGCGCAGCCGCGGGGCGCCGGGGAAGGGGAGCGGTGCGGAGTCGCCCGCTGCTGGTGCGTCCGCCGCGCTGGCATGAGCAGCGTGATGCCTGAGCCGCCAGTAACAAAAGCGGTGACTGAAGGTGGAGGGCTGGAGGCTCGCAGGCGGGCGCGCAGTGCCCCGGAGCTGCCTTTCCAAGCCGCATTGCCGTCTCGCGGCACCGGGCAATGCAAATCCCTGGAGTGTGAGCTTGCTCTGTGAGGGTACAGGTTGCGTCTGACCTGCCCGTGCCACCCTGAGCTGCTCTGTGCCGGCATAAAGCTGCGTCTGTGCCTGCTGCACAACGACTCCGGCAGCCTGAGGTGGGCTCTTGCCGGTGCCAAAGGAAAGTAGTAGCAAAAGAGACTAAAAAAACCTGTAGTTACTCTAGCAGGAGGGGGTAAACTGCAAAATCTACAGGTTTCCCCTGGGAAAGAACATGCTTTTCAACCCCACGCAAACGGAGACTTTAGTTTATTTTCGAACTAAGTAGGGAGAAGGCAGAGAAGGGAAGAATTGTGCTTTCTGTGTGCATTTGGTCTAGAAGCTTCTCGCTGCTCTCGATTTGCAATTTAACATGGATGAGTTATTTGATTGCAGATTAGATCTGTAGGAGGCACAAAGCTCGTTCTGTGCATAGACTGTAGACCCTGATGCACTGAGGAATACAGAGAGAAGCATCTAAGTTGGTTCTGGTCCAGCAGGTCTAGCAGGTCTTGTTGGGGGAGGCACAGCAAAAACACAGAAGATAATTCTTATCTAATGAGTCTGTATGGTGCTAAATTTATGATCTCCAGTCAGCATTAGCACACAAGGTCTCTTATGCTCTCAATTCATCTGTCATATTTTTTTTCATCTAAATTTTCTAATAATAAACCAACTATATCTTGGTTTAAAATAAATCTTTGCAGGTCAGTCTGTCTTATGTTTGGCAATGAAGTTTCTGTTTGGGACTGGTACTTTTTCAGCCGCATGTTTTCTACTTCATAATCCAACATTTAAAAATTGCAGTGTGTATAATTGGTCCCAAATTATCTACAGCTGCCAAACATGCTAGAACCAAGTTTAATAAAGTGATAAGTAGTAGGAAGGAAAGGAGATCCTTTAGTGGAGATCATTTACAGATGTTATACAGCTCATATTTCCAGCCATCCCACTGTTTTCAACATAGCAGTGCAAGCCCTTGCGTAAGTAATTTAAACCAAGTACTGCAAGCTATGTTCCTTAGTAACTTTTCAAAGACTGCTTAGATACTGTTTGAGGGCCTCCCTGAAGGGCTGTATGTGCAGGAAAAGGGGACAGTGACAGCAGCAAAAAGAGAGTGAGTGTTTGGGGTGATGTCAATGCCATAATGCTTTCAGTAGGGTATGGACGGATGGAAGGCAGGTCGGAACAGTCTCTTTTCTAAGCCTCTTTTAAGGCCTGCTTATAGTACCACAGCACTGTAAAAGAGCCTCATGTCAGGCCTCTTCTCAGAAGATACATTGCAGGCGCAAAGGAAAGACTTCAGAACTTGATGGGGTCGCTTAGGTGAAAAGAAAATGAAAATTTTGGCAATAGCTTTCAGGCAGAGCGAAAGACAAGTGAGATGATTGCCTAAGGCAGCAGAGAACATTCTGAGCAGTAAAATGTCCTGAAAAAACAACAAATTCCAGCAGGAGTCTGAAACAGCCTCCCAGGACGTGAAGCCAACCTAAAGCTGGTCATCAACATCCTAGATTTAGGAACAGATTTACGTAAAGACTTGCTAAAGGTAACAAGGCTTGGACTTAAAAGATGGCATAGGGCAACACAGCTCAACTTTATCGACAGGTCCTGCAGAGGCAAGGGCAGGACTCGAGGTGGCCTAAAGCCCATCAAGATGGGAGGACCTTTGGGGTGTTGTCAAAGGGTTGGCTTCCCAGGTATGCCATGGCTGGAGTCAGTGTGCTGTGTGGGTTGACCAAAGCCCCGCCATGACACGCTGTGGCCTGGAAGTTCACTTGCCCAGCTGTGTTGATCATGCTGGCACCGCAGACTCCCTGGAACTGGGAGAAGAAGTGAGGAATGTGTATCTGTACAAGCTCAAAGATGACATTTCGAGATAACAGCAAACAGAATAACCAAAAAAGGAATGACCCTGACTATTCATTTGTGATTGGAACAGGAACTGAAACCACGCTCATCCAAGAGCACTGGGTTCGCGCTTGATTGGCTTGAAAGGGCTGAGCACAGGGTGTAAGAGAGGAATAAAGGCAGAAGCCACACACTCTGTGCTGACTGGGACTGGCCACCAGCTGGCAGGTGGACTGACAGCCAGACATCAGCAGGGACACCCCTGATGCCAGCTGCCAGGGAACACAAAATTCAACCCAGCGTGGCTTGAGTGTGGTGAAGACCTTCCTGGGGAAACTGATACCAAAAAGATAGCTCATACACCATGGGCAAGAGCAATAATTTGTGCACCCATGTTATTTGAAGTAAGGCTTTAAAACATTGATTGATTGCAACAAAGGGCTAAGTAAGCTTGTTAGGTTTTTTTTTACTTGGCATACATTTCTTCTGAGGGATTTTTTCCCAAGGGGACCCCAGATGCTCATCTGTTGGCGTGTCACAATTACACTGAGCTGGAGAAGAATATGGCTTAATACATCAGGGATAGCTTTAATTATTTCTGCTTGCTGCATTATAAAAAATAACGGTGATAAGGAGGAAGCAATGCTCAGTTTATGGAATTGCACATTTTTGTTGCAATAAGCAGTGCTACCATTGAAATCCATAGTAGGGCACAAATCTTCATCAGTCTAACCCTACACTCGTACTTTGTGTGTCGTCAGTGATCAATTATTAAGTTGCCCATCCCCTGAGTTATGCCCTGCCTGTTCTTCAGTCTCAGCTTCACTGAGCTTTCCCTTGCTCCCCAACAGGATATAACAAATCAAGTTCCATGCCATCCTTTTAGTTTAGGAGGAATAAAGCTGTTGTTTTTCCATATTCGTTACGACGTCACTGCAGGCTCCAGTGGATTGGCATGGCCCGCACACAGAGAGCATCAGACCTCTTTTGTGCTCCTTTTCGAATGAAAGCAGTGGTGCTACACTCGTCCCCTGCTTTAAAACCGAGCAACATTTACAGGGGAGTGATCCGAGCTGTTACATAGCAGGCATGCAAATGAGACTCGACCCTTCCAGCGCCGGACTGCAAAAGGGCTCCGTGTCTGCATTTCCCGGGGATTCCTGAGCTGCTCTGCTCCCTGTTCGCCAACAGATGTCAATGCTTTTCTAAAACTACAGGCCGTAGGACCTGCAATTAGGCAAGGTCTCATTTTTTAAAAATTATTATCTAGTAGGGTTATGATTTCTTCTGAGATTCTGTACATTGATTTCTATTATTTGGTGATTTCATTTATGTGATACGTGCTGTCCTTTTTAGATCCCAGGTATAGATTTTCAAAATGACTGAACAGCACTTGTTTGTATAGACATCTCAGGATTCAATGTACCCTTGTCTTTACCAATCATAGCTCATTAGCTGCTTTCAACTCATAGAAATCTAGTAAAAATTAATTATAATTAAGATGTTATTTACCTTTCCAAATGCAAAATTAATTTAAAAATACCTGGGCATGCTCCATCAGCCGCTTTCATTTTGTTCTTTCCTTACCTTGAAAGCAATTAAGGTTACTGGACAAATGTATATTTAGACATTAAGATCTTCTCTTTCCTTGCATCCCCTTAGCCAGTGAGTATACCCTAATGTGTGCATGGTAACACCACCAGAAAGGATGGGCAATTCATGTTGTTTTTGTCCTTAAATCACAAAAACATTTTACTAGGCTTGAAAATTGTAATGTTTTGTAATCTGTTGCTGTGAAGTGCCACATGAAAATAATGCCGATAACAGTAATTACACATGGCAATTGCCTGGTTGATTCTGCTACACTTTTACTAAAAAAACCCTTTTTTTTAGGCTTTATCAATTTTCAGTCTGTTTTCTAATAACTCTTAGGACTGTCGTTGTTAAAAATAAATAAATACCTACAACAGCTTCCTTTGGTAATTGCTATCTTGATCTAATTTTGGAGTTCTCATTAATTTGCAACCTAATCTACTTTTTCTTTGGCTCTATTTCCCTTAGACATATTTAACTTTGGTTTTTTTACTTTTATTATGTAACTCTGGAAAGGTTTTCTTAATGTATTTTTTCCTAATTTTGTGTTTTCCATGCAACCTTTCTTGCTTGGCTTCCTCCCACCTCTCCATCCCTTTTCTCCTGCTGTGTCAGAGGAAGTTCAGATTGGATGTTAGGACCATTACAGTGTCTCATTACTGTCACCATAAAAAATTTCTTCCTTATAGCCAAATCTGTGAAATCCAAACCTACCCTCTTTCAGTTTAAAACCTTGTTGCTGCTAAACAGACACAATGAAAATAAGTATTTTTGTCTCTTCAGCAAATGCCAAACATCAGCATTCCTCTCCTTGCTCAATTTGTTGATAAACATGGGAAGAAGCAAGAATCCACCAATTCCTTACTGCCTACAGACTTTGCAGCATTCTTGATTCTTAGTTACTGTGCAGACAGCTAGATTGCAAATCTGAAAGAGAGGAAAGACTGGGAAACCCATGGGCCCACCCTAATGAGGAAGAACAGCCAAATCCCTAGAAATGGTGTGTCTCACTCACATAGGCTGCCTGTGTTCTTAACAGGTGAGACACCTCAGTGCCTGTCTTGTCTCTTTTGTCCTGTACTTCACAGATACTGCCCAATACCATAGTTTTTACTCGTGGAGGTCCTCCCATGTTTTATAGGGACCTTGAAGACTCACCTGAAAGTGACTGACCACTTAACACACAAAATCTTCCCATATTCACCCTTAGATCTCCTCCAGCTCATCTGTCCCACAGATACTCTTCCTGAGTGAACCAAGGGGTATTCTTTCCTTTGTATCATATATCTTTTGCCTATGTGTGATGTCTTGTGGACAGCAGATGATGGAGTCTTAAGTCTGCATTTAATGAAACCCAATTACCTTCCCATCACATTTTTGTCCCTTTTCCAGAGACAGAAGAAAGGCTAGGAGAGAATTAGTCATCTGGCTGGGTTTATAAATGTTTGTTAGAATACCTACTCTCGGTATTCTCAGCTCTGCAGGGAGTGGGAACTCTCTGGAGGTGAGAGGTGAAAGGGGCAGGAGGGAAGACAAGGAATTGAGAATCTTTGTGTTGAGACACTGTCATGGAGAATTTTTACTTCCTCATTAAGAGGGAAGGCAGCTAGGAGCCAAGATCTTCCTCTTCCTTCTGTGTGTGCCCAGGTCTAGTGGTTGTTTCCTCCTAAGTGATGTGAGAGACATCCAGCTCAGTCTTCTGCAGCTTCCTTCAATTCTTGTTAGACATGTATGTTCTCTGTCCCTGCTGAATTTTCTCCCTTCTCTCTCTAGAAAGAGGAGATCATCTGTAGTTGTGTCTGCTCCATGTCTAATGTGTGCACTTCTTTCCTTCTCTCCACTCTGAAATGCTTAATAGAGCTGAAGTGGAGAAATTGTGATTACATAGGAATTGGGAATTCTGTTACATGGTCACAATTGCTTTCAGTCAAGAGAGTTAAAATCCTTTCCAAGACAGCCACACCTTGTTCTGGATAGATGCCAGGGACCAGGAGTGTTCCTAGGTCAAGAGCGTAGGATGTTAGCTTTCCGATCCTGTGATAAGAAGAAAGGTGGGGGCTGAGAAGTTTGCTGAGCTTACATCAAACCTAGTCCTGTGGGTCGTCCCCATGTAGAATAACTGAGGGACAATCCCAAGCACAAATACAGGCTGGGTGGAGAATTAATTGAGAGCAGCCCTGCCAAGGAGGACTTGAGGGTGTTGGTTTGACCAGAAGTTCAACATGAGCCAGCAGTGTGTGCTGGCAGCGCAGAAAGCCAACCGTGCTCAGGGCTGCGTCCAAAGCAGCGTGGCCAGCAGGACAAGGGAGGGAATTCTGCCCCTCTGCTCTTGTGGGACCCCACCTGGGGTAATGTATCCAGCTCTGGGGTTCCTAGTAGAAAGAAAACACAGACCTCTTGGAACAAGTCCAGAGGAGGCCATCAAGATGATCAGAGGGCTGCAGCGCCTCTCCTATGGAGACAGGCTGAGGGAGTTGGGGTTGTTCAGCCTGGAGAAGGCTCCAGGGACACCTTAGAGCCCCTTCCAGTACCTAAAGGGGGCTACAAGAGAGCTGGAGAGGGAGTTTTTGTGAGGGCATGGAGTGACAGGACAAGGGGGAATGGCTTAAAAGAGGGCAGGTTTAGATTAGATGTTAGGAAGAAATTCTCTACTGAGGATGGCAAGACACTGGCACAGGTTGCCCTGAGGAGCTGTGGATGCCCCATCCTTGGAGGAGTTCAAGGCCAGGTTGGATGGAGCTTTGAGCACCTGGTCTAGTGGAAGGTATCCCTGCCCATGGCAAAAGGTTTGAAACTCTATGTTCTTTAAAGTCCCTTCCAAGCCAAACCATTCAGTAGTTCTGGGATTCTATCATTTAGTACGAGTTGCTGAAACTATCCACCTGCTTTTCCTCTCCCCTGCACCATGGTCACTGTGTCAGTATAGGTAAATTAGTATCAAATCCACAGAAGCCACCAAAAAACCTTCAGTATTTTCCAAGGCCGTGTAACTTTGCTGCATGATTCGTAGTAAAACGCCCTAAAGCACTCAGACCTTGTATTTGCCTTTACATGTAGGGCTTCTTCAAATCCAGGTACACAAAGGTGGGATTCAGACTAAGCCAGCAATCAAACACTAGGTTACCTGGCAGGGTAGTTTTTATCCTATGTTAATCAGCAGCTTTGACTCATCAATCATATGCAAAACAATAGTGGAGTCCCATGATAGTTTTGGTGAAAAACAGAGCTTCCAGGCATGTCCAGAGAGGATAAGCAATGTCATTCTTGATCAGGTTGCTGTTTCTAAGCACCCTGGGGCTTGTGACAAATCCACATCAAGGATGCAGCTTCTCCAGGACTTGCCATTTTCCTGTGTTTGTATGACAAGGGTTTGCTCTCAGGGTAGCCAAAAATGAAGTGTGTGTGAAGCCTGGTGTTGGCATGGGATGCTGCCAGGGAAAGGTCCACGCCCCTTCAGAGCAGCTCCTTCCCTTGCCGTGGGTGTTGTGCTCAAAGTCACTCTTCTGAATCCTGAATGACACAAACTGGGTGGGACTGGGTTGTACTCTCATACCTCAAAGCCTTCCTGTTTGCACAGCCACAGCTGCCCCAGCTCAGCAGAAGACAACTTCGGGGAAAAGCTGAGCCAGACTCAAACCGAGGGAGCCTTAAGAGAGCACGTGTCACTCACAGACCTCAGAGGGCTTGGCAATCGAGGTCAGTACGCTCTCCTTACTTCACAGGTGGGAAAACAGATGAAACAAAGCTATGGGAAAGGGAAATTATTTTCTTGAGACTGTGAAGCAGTTTGGATCAGGGAACTAGGGCATGAATCTCCTGTGCCCAGACCTGCTCTCCCAGGTACTGTGTGCCTTAAACTGACAGTTACTGCAGGGGAGCTGGTCATCTCCATCATTTTTGCTGACTCTCCTCCCCCTCACAGCACCTCCCAATACTAAGCACAGGTTTATAGTGCCTAAATGGAGGTAGAAAAGTACAACTTTGGAGTACCATATCGCAGCAACAGCACGTAGCTCTGTACGTGTCCAATTAGGAGCTAAAATGTGAACTGCGTGTTTGAATTATGTTGTGCATTGTGCTGATAGTCTTTTCATTTTCTGGCTAAACCTGTGTAAACCACCTCTACCATACATGTTCCTAGTAGACTTCCTGGAGGCTCTGGCACTCTCCCTCTTCAAATAAATTGCTGATGGGAAAGTGAATACCTTTATTTCCCTGTTTTCCTCCATGGTGCATAGCAGAATTTGAAACAGTCACTTTGTCTCCATAATCGTGATATACTTGTCACTTCTATTTAAATGTGTAAACAATGTGATAACAAAGCTAAACAAGCAAACAAACAGACCAAATACCTGAAAAAGTTGCGTCCACAAATCTGACTGCTCTTTGTTTGGAGTTCCTACTAGACAACAAAAAAAACTGCTCTATGGGGTTTTTACAGCTGTTCCTTATTGCTGAGCTTTACTGTAAAGGATGTTGGTCTTCTCTCCACCAGGCAGGAGTGTCCTGGAGATGAACCCCTGTGCCACCTATGAGCTGTTAGTGGATGGTGTCGGGCCATGGGACTTCACTGGAGGTTTTGTTCCCTGTGAGCTGCTCCTTGTTGGAGAGGACGCCTACCCTGTGCTCCTGAGTGCTAAGAAGCAGGTCCTGATTGCTGTTTCACACTATGGGAAGGGCCGCATGGTGGTCGTTTCCCATGAAGGAATCCTGAAGGACCCCAAGTTCTCCCAGTTCCTCAGAAATGCTGTGGAGTGGCTCAAGCCTTGCCCAGAGGCCCTGGCTGGGGTGCGTGCTCAGTTGGGTTCCCTGTCCCAGGTGCTGCTCGGGGCTGGCACCCGAGTGCAGGCGGGGGCAGAGCCCAGCCCGTCCATGGGGGTGTTCTGTATGGATGCCTATGACACCTCACAGGCCAAAGGCATCGTGGACTTTGTCAAAGGGGGTGGAGGGCTGCTCATTGGAGGCCAAGCCTGGTACTGGGCGAGTCGACACGGCAAGGAGAAGGTGCTTTTCGAATTCCCTGGGAACCAGGTGACCAGCGTGGCTGGCGTGTACTTCACAGGGAACGCCGTGGAAAAAGGCGTCTTCAAAGTCGCCAAGAAGATTCCCAAGATCCCATTAGTTGTCCCGTGAGTATCTGAATTGCCCTCTCTTTAAACCACTGATCGGGTTATGCAGGTGGGTTGTTCGTACAAGATTTGGGAGGTGAGAGGTGAGGGTGATGGTGAATGCTGGTTCTTTAATAGCCAGGATGGAATTGTTGCCTTCCAATTTAAAGGGGACCTTCCCATTCTTTGCAAGTGGAAAGAATGCTGTCTTCAGCTGCTTCCAGGGCAGCTGGGCCAGGCCCAGGGAATCCATTCAAGGGGAAGGAAATGAGGGGAGCCATCTTTTAGAGCAGCCTGCCTGATCAAGTGTACCTGAGTGAAATGCAGCAAAACAGGGACAGGAGGAGGAACTCCTCTCCCTCTCCCCACACATCTCTACATTCAGGGCAACTTTCCCACACCTGAAAACCAGGTTGGAGATGAAGCAGTAGGCCAGCTCTCTGGGCCAGGCTCTGGCTGACAGCTGCTAAACCTGTTTAGCCTGTTCCTTGCAGGAATTTACTTCTGCAGGTAAGACCCTGGAGCTGGCCAGAGCTGAGGCTGGGCGCCTCCTCCCTTCTCAGCTTCTGACACAGGCTGTGGGCAGGAAATCTCAGTGCTCCCAGTTTGTTTGGGATTCCAGCCTGGCCCTTTGGGTCCAGGATTATCAGGTGTAAAACTCAGGGCTGTTGTCACTCATATTGCACAGCTGACCAGACATTGGAGTCCTGGATGTTGCCCTGCCGTCTTCTTGCCCTTGCCAATGGCTATGCCAGGCTCGCTCTTCTGCCACTTTCTGCTGAGTTACACAAAGCACAGCAGGTTGCCCAAGGAGCATTAGTGCTGCTGCACTTGCTCTGTGTGGCAGCTTCATTTCACTGCAGTGAAAGCCACAGCAATTACAGTAAAACTCCCTACAAGTCTTTCCTTCACAGCATTTTCCTTGTGGATATAGAATGCTAAATTTCTAGTGTTTTCAAACAATTAATGGAATTTGATACTTTTTGTTGTTTACCAGTAAAGGGAGTAGAGAGCTCTGCTGTTGAATTCAGTGAAATGCTTAGGACACAGCTAACAAATTAGGTTGCTTAATTAAAATTTGCAGGTTGCTTCTTGTTACCACCTGCACTGCACAGGCATGTTCCCACTGCTTCATGCACAGGGCATGGAAGAGGGAGAGGGGTGGGGAATTCTGCAGGTAAAAACTACACCATAATTAACAAGACTTCAAATGGTAACTAAGGGTGAATTACTACCTTGTTTAGGTCGGTTTTGTGAGGATTTTGTTTGAATCCAGAGCACCAGAGAAATTTAGATCTCCAATTTCTGTGGAACACAACAGCTCTGTAAATCTGGGTCTTCCTGTCAGATTTGTGTGCAGAGAATCAGACTTCAGTCTGAGGCAGGGGCTGTGCCATATGCCTGGGAACATGCTCTGTGTGACAAAGGGTCTCAATAAAGTAATAACCAAAGAAGAGCTGCAGATTTAATTCCTGTCCTACAGGCATGAAGAAGGGCAGCATTATTTATTCTGAGTTGGCTGCAATGGCCACGTAACAAGAGATACTTCACAGGTGCTGAGGGAAAAGTGTTTGGCAGAACCAGGGGAAAGTGTACACAGAGCAAATGAGAGTAATTCAGCATGTCTTTCTCCACAGTGACATATAGGAGTTATATGGAAATAGCAGAGATAAGAGAGCCTTGCACAGCCTAATCTCTTTTTATTGTGGAGACCAACAATGTGAGGTAATGTGAGGTGTATGTGTTAAGGCTCTAATTCAACTTCTAGTCACTCACTTTTTGTCTAGCTGTGTGTCTGCCTGTCCATGTAGCCCATCTGTCCTAGTACTCCTTTCTTCAGTTCTCAACAGTGGCAGAGCTTGGGAAAAGGCACTGAAATTTTTTGGGCTTGCCTAGTTCATAAAAGCTAGGGTGGGGCAAATAGAGAAAGTTACTCTTAAAGGAGATATGCCAATTCCCACATTATGTGCAGTTTAAACCTGCAGTTCAAAAAAATATGAAGGGTCTGATTTTTGAGTTTCTGCAGTGTATTTAGATTTTCAAGTGGCTCTTCAAAGTCAGAGGTCTAGAAGCTTCCTTTTGACCTATTCATTCCTTTTTCTAAATGAGGGTTGAGATTCCTACAGATTTGCTTGGCTGTAAAAAGTGAGGCTTTAAAAGCAAAAAAAAGATGTATTGATGGATATTTATTTTTTTTAATGCAAGAACTGACAGCACAATGTACTGGGATGAAAGAGAAAGAAGAGGCAAGGATGGCCACTGAGAATAGCTCAGCTGGTTAGAGCGTGGTGCTAATAGTGTCAAGGAGGTGGGTTTGATCCCTGTATGGGCCACTTGCTTAAGAGCTGGACTCAGTGATCCTTCTAGAATCTAGGTCCTTCACTCAGAATATTCTGTGAAATCAAGAAAAGAGCTCCTTAAGGTTCAGCTAGACACCAGTCATTTTGTGCCAAGGCTTCTGGGCTAGGGGCTAATCTGGACCTCTCTTGGTTCTGCAGGCACCAGGCCAACCTGAGCCTTGATGCCGAGTCTCTCCTGCACGGTGTGTCGGAGCTGGATTTGGTGACGGGGGGCACCCCCTCCACCTTGCTGGTGCACGGAGCCCTGTCCTTCCCGCTGTGCCTGGACAGCTCCCACCGCTGCCTCTTGGCTGCCGCACGCTACGGCCGCGGCCGCGTGGTGGTGGCGACCCACGAGAGCCAACTGTTCTCCCCAAAGCTGGCCAGATTCCTGCTCAATGCTGTCTCCTGGCTGGATGCCGGGAGGAAGGGGCTGGTGGGGGTGGATCCCCGCCTGAAGAAGCTGTGCGGCCTCCTGTCTCAGGCAGAGGTGAAGTCACAGGTGTCAGAGCTGGCAGGTGGCATCAGCGTGTACTGCTGCTCCTCTTACAGTGACAGAGATGCCGAGAGGATCCACGCTTTCGTGGCAGAGGGAGGTGGCCTACTGGTGGGGGGCCAGGCGTGGTACTGGGCTTCCCAGAACTGTGGCAAAGCCGCTGTGGCAAAATATCCTGGCAACAGGATCCTGAACCGCTTTGGGCTGAGCATCCTGGGGCAGAGCGGCCAGGCAGCCAAGTACCCGCCCGTGGGGCCGGGGGAGCACTACCACTTCCGCAGGGCACTCCTGCTCTTCAGCACGCAGCTCCAGGAGCGCCAGGAGCTCACGGAGCCCCTGAAGGGCTGGCTGCACCGGCTGGCACAGGACTGTGCTGCCTTCCTGCACATCCCAGCCCACGACTGCCCGGCGTACGCCTCGCTCCACCGCATCCTGACCAAAGTGCTCAAGAGGAGTGGGATCCCACAGGTCAGCAGGCACTGCCCGGTCAAGAGCAACTCCAAAGAGGCGGCGCTTCTCTGCATGGCGACCGAGCTGTCCCTCACCATGACAGACAGCGCGGCCCTGGTGCAGAAATCTGCGGCTGGGGTCTGTGCCCTCCCTGTCACTGTGGAAATTGATGGCACAAACCCAGGTGAGGAGTTATCTCTCTTCCTATCAAGGCATCCTGTTGCCTTGGGGTGCCCGCCCTCAGTGTGCCTGTGTCTGTGTATGCCTGAACATGGGCACAGATGTGCAATTTCACTGTGGGCTCGAGAGGAGGCTGACCTCAGTGCAGTGGCAGACAGGCTCCTTTTGTGGCCAGCCCTGATGTCAGCACTGTGAAACACCCCATGGAAGTCCTGCTTCCTCCCTGTTGGTGCACAGGCACTGGCAGGAGAAGAACCCCCAACAAGTGGTAGCAGAGGGCACTTGGACAGCACAATGGCTTTGGCAAGAAAGCTTCTCTGAGAAACCTTGGACTCTACACTGTAGGTTGCTGTTGCTGTAGGTTGTGCTGATACAGCCGTCTGTGGAGCCATCCTACAAAGAGGTGGGAGTTAGAAACAAAAGGTTTATTTGTTATCTAGGTAATTTCAGCCTGAGTTACAGCACAGTCCCACAGCTCAGTGTGTCAGCACAATGGAGGGTGAAAACAAGAGGCTGGAAGTATGGTGGGAACTTCTTGGGCTGACACCATCACTGAAGCCAAGGTATTGGGTAAATACACCATTAATGATTTGTCTAAGCTTAGGCCTTGTATCTGTACCAGCTTGCTGAGATTCCTGCTCACAATTGATATGTTTAAACTCTGGGTTAAATTCCACTAGTAAGCTTTATCCCCTGGACAGATTTTTTTGGTATTAGAATATGATTTAGAGGAGTTGTTTCCAAATTGTTCTAATGAGCTAAAGGAGGCTGTTCTGGAATGGCAATGTCTGAGTGCAGTGGCTGTGCAGAGAGAAAAGTTGTAGAATAACTTCTCACTGGTTTTAACGCTAACGAGTCAGGACAAAAGCAGAAAATACTCAGAATTTGTGTCATTTCACAGAAACAAAAAAGAAAGAAAAGCTAGCAAACCCTGAGCACCACTTCAAAACTGCCTTTGGTGCAAATTCAGCAAAACTGAGATGAACTGGTAAAACACTATGATATAGTCTAATTTGCATTTTTCCTTGGATTGGGTTTTGCTTGACAAAACTGGTTCTGCTTTCTTGGATGACAGGAAAGGTTGTAAGTTGGGTGCTTAATGACAGTTCAGCTCTTTTTAGGACTTCTGGTGTTTGGATTGAAATATGCCTAAGTAAACTTTATGTCAGAACTAGGGAGTGGAATCTGCCTGATCAGTACAATAGAGATGGATCAGTTTTGCACTGTAAGTTCTGTAAATTGAAAGTGTTTAAAGAGATTTATGCTGAGGAGACTTGCATTTCCGTGGGAAGACTGTCTAGAAACATGCTGAATTGTAGTGGTACCCTTCTTACAGGTACACCTAGCACAGAATGGTCTTTTGAGGCTTCCTCATCACTTCAATCAGCTAGAAATGACAATTCCTGTGGGCTCCAGTTTGTGCTGGACCAGTCACTAAGGAAAAATGCAACGCCACTGTTAGTCTGTTATTTGGGAAATGTTTTCTGACCTTTACAACTTCAGCCATGTTTAATACCACCACAGTTGGCACCTCTCAAGAGGGCTTTAGGATAAGAGGATCTGAGTGTAGGAGGTGTTGGGGTTTTGGCTTCTTTTTTTTTCCTTATTTTTGAAAGATACTAGTAAACACATTTAAGCTTTGCATTTCCATAAGTTTAAATCTGGGTGGGCTTGCTTGCTAATGGTGTGATGATTTTTTTCATTTCTTTGAAACTGTATTTCTGATAGGTTGGGTAAATGTGAGATGGTTCTGTGAGTGTAGAGCAAGGGAAAAGGAAAGGATGGAAGATTATTCTTCTGTTGCAACTTGAAATCTCCAGGATCTCTAATGGTCTGGACAAAGAAGTGCTTGACTGTTCAGGACTGTTCTCTTACCTTTTAGGAAAGACAGCCTGGAGGAGCACAGGACTCTACCTTCCCGAAGGGCACACAGCAGTTATAACCTGCCCTTGCCTGATGGTCGGTGCTGGTCTGAAGGTAAGCTCGCTCTGTTTGGCGTTGGTTTACACCTTTGTATTTGTCGGGTGAGCGCTCAAAAATAGCACGGGGGAGGGTTTTCTCCTTAATGGCTTTTGCTACCTTTCCCGCCCTTTCCTACTGCTGCCACCCTGTGGCACTTCAAATGCTTTGTCATCATTTTTTCACCTTGTGTCTTCACGCTTTTCTTTCGCGTTCCTCCTATTCTGTGTGCTGGTGGGATAATTGAGTGCGGCTGCTGCTTGAGGGCTGTTGTTTTTTGTTCTGTTACGGTGCAAAAAAACCTGATCAAGGTGATTTTCAGGTCTGAGATAAGTACTTGGGCCCTTCTATGAACTGAACTTCCATCTCTCCAGATCTCTCAGAAATTCCTTTGATGGTGCTGTCACTACTGCTCATGTAGATGTATCCAGATGAGATAGGCACTGTTACTTGGGATCCTGTTCTCTGCAAAATACAGCAGAGGTAAATGTTTACCTGCTTGGATATTTTTTGCAGTGACCTCCCTGCAGCTGAAATGCAAAGTTAACTCAGGTGCTTCTGTCTGATCCTGCAGCCACGTGCTCTCTGTTTTATTATAAGAGCTCTAAGAAAGAGGCACAATGAAAGAAGCCAGTCGTGATCACATCTCTCCAACTCGTGTTATAAGAAGTGACTTCGATGCTGGTGAGGGGTGGAGGAATGATCAATGCAAGTGCAGTGCAGTGGAAGAAATCACTGCAGTACCCCGATCTGCTGGTGAAGGATGTAGTTGAGCCAGGAATACTGGAAGTATAGCTGTAAGACTGTCTGAGACAGGGATAGCACTAACTTTAACTTTTCTTTTTTGCTGTATTTACTGCTTCTGGTCACCACAGGCTGAAAACTTGAACTAGGCTGGAGTCAGAAGGCTGCTTCTGTGTGCGTGCTCTGCAGGGACAGTGCTGCAGTGGAGAGCTCAGGGTGCTGAGGTCAGTCTGCCCCGTCACCCTGGCACACCTTTGACCAGCTGTTCCTACACTTCTGCTTGCCAGGTGCAGGTTGGGTGTCACACGGATGACCTCTCTCAAGCCAAGGAGCTGAAACGGGCACCAGTGGTAATACGCACCTGTGATGTTGCCTGCCAGAAACAATCCATTTCCTGCCTGTGGGGTGGCCTCATTTACATCGTGGTACCAGCAAAGAGTGTCCTGGGGAACGTGCCCATCACGGTGGAAGGGGCAGTCAGAGCTCCTTTCTTCAAGCTTGGTAGGTCTGTTTACCTTGGTGCTTTTTGCCTGAGGGCTGCTCACAGATGCTGTTGTCCCAGTGACTGAAAGTAAGGATGGTCCTGTGCTTAGAAAGGTCTTAGAAATACTTGGATTTAGGAATACCCAGATTTATTTTCCTTTCTATGTTGTCCTCTGGGATTCCCATTTTTCTACTCATTTTTAAGAAGGGTAGAAAGGAGGTCCCCAGGAATCACCAGCCTGTCAGCCTCAGCTCTGTGCCTGGGAAGATCATGGAACAGATCCTCCTAGATGATACGCTAAGGCACATGGAGGACAGGGAGGTGATTTGGGACAGCCAGCACGGCTTCACCAAGGGCAAGTCCAAGAAAGATGGGGACAAACCCTTTAGCAGGACCTGTTGCAATAGGACAAGGGGCAGCGGTTTTAAACTAAAGAGGATCAATTCAGACTATGTATAAAGAAGTTTTTTACAATGAGGATGGTGGAACACTGAAACAACTTGCCCCAAGAGGTGATGGATGCTTCATTCCTGAAAACGTTCAAGGTCAAATTGGGCAAGGCTCTGAGCAACCTGGTCTAGTTGAAGATGTCCCTGCTCATAGCAAGAGGGTTGAACCAGATGACCTTTAAGATCCCTTCCATCCAAACTATTCTACAAGTCTATGAATCTCTGCTTCTGGGTAAGTCACTTAGTCAGTCACTCTGAGCCTGCTATGTGGCTGGGAGTAGGTGAAAGAGCTTTCACAAAATGGGCAGGGTTTGTCCACACCAACATTTCTTGGAGGCTGGAGTTGTTATTTCTGATGGAAACCGTTGTGCTTGGGAGAGGGAGACTGATCTCTGCCACGGCAAAGCATGCTTTGTGCTCTGCCTGCTTTACTGTGCCCCCATATGGCCATCTCTAGATCCTACAAGACATCTCTGCTGAATTTCCCCTGTTTCCAGCAATTTCTCTTCTCTTCCTGGCTGCAATTTCTTCTTGCTCTCTGTCAATCTGAACAGAACCAGGGTTGTTATGTGAAACAGCAAATGTCTGCTGGACAAAAAGAAATTAGATACTGGAGAAACTTGATGCTTCTTATTCTCTGATATGAAACGGGGATCTATTCTTGCTATGCTATTCTGTTATATGCCAGTCCTTTTCTGTTTCCTACCTATTAAAGAGCCTGAGGAGGCTTCCCAAGAACAGGTTGAGGACTGGCTGTTTAACAGCCACCACCCTCAGTCATGCAACTGGCACATACTGTTTTCCAAGAAATTTTCATGACTGTGATCTCTTTCTCTGAGCTTGACCTCTGTGAACATGCTCCAAAGTCAGAATTGTGCTTAACTTGTTTTCTGTGTCGTTGCTGTAGGGGAGACCTGTGAAAGGCAGTGGGAGGCCTGTATCCGGCACTACCCTGCTCCCTGGGCAGAGCTGGCTGTGGAGAATCTCATCCTGACGGTGCCATCTGACAGCGTCCGCCACATGGAGACCCCACGGCCGCTGCTGACCCTGTGGAACGAGATCATGGTGGCGATAAGCAAGTTGGCAGCCATACCAGCAAAATTCCCAAGGCCAGAGAGGATTGTAACAGATGTCCAGATCTCATGTGGTAGGTACATTGCCATATGGCCTTCTCCAGGGCTAAGAGGCAAGTGGCCTCTAGCAGCAGTGTCTGTTCCTTCAAGGTTATTTTGCTAATACCAGACTGGGAACATATGTGAGGTGTTAAATGACTGTGACCCTTGCATAACTGTGAGCTGCTCCATCAGGGTGGAAACGTGGTAATGCAGGGCTTGAAAAACATACTGACCTTTCCAGATGCCTCCCTGCTCTCAAAACTGGTGCTGTCTCCTCAGCTGTTCTCCTGTCGGGGTGTGTTAAGATGCGGAGCTGCTGACTGCAGTGGCTTTAGCTCACATGCAGTTACTCATTCTCCCTCCTGAATGCACTGCAGAGCCAGTACAGCTGGGAAGCAGTGACCCGATTTCTATTTTTTTCTCTGGCTCAGCCACAGGACTGTTCTCATGTGTTCAGTGACAACTTTTACACCTCTGTGTGCCTACTTGCTGGAGGTGGGCTCCACAGAGGTTGTTGTGGGCAAAGCTTAGCCAAAAAAGATGTGTGCCTGAGATGATGGCAATGTGGAAGCAGATCCAGTATTGCTGTCAAAGCCCAGGAGTGTGTATTTTTGCTGATGTTCCCCCAGCTTTTCCAGTTATGAACTGAGTGCCTTCGATCTAGGATCAAATTATATGGTAAACATGGAACTTCGTAATAAAAATTTTGCTCAGTTGTTTTTCAAAATAAACTGGTTAAATTCATCATCCCACAATGAGACTAGGGCTTGGCATGAACCCTGATGCCCTAAACTTTTGCTAAGCTACAATGGAAAGAATTTGTGGCACATCTTGGGAGTGTTAGGTTCTGCTATGCTGAGCAAATGCCAGTTAAAAATATCATAGTCTACAGACATAAAATTTCTTCTGGCTTGGATGGACTAAATGGTTTCACTCACATTTCTGGATCTGAACTTTTTGGGTGCTAGTGATTGCTAATTGCATATATCCCTCTTATTAAAAAAGAAGAAGCTCGAGATCTTCACTAGTTCCTGCACAAACTAGTTCCAGGCCATTCATGTTCATGTGGACTAGTTCCTGCAGGAAGGGCATTGCCATTCCTGTTCATTCACCAGGCTCCCTCTGTGTAAAGGGCTGCTTATCTCCTGCTACAACAGGTGTTTGAATTTGGGAGCATTGCTCTTGCATGAAGTTTTGGGAATCTTCAAGAAGGAGGACCAGTTAGGGAAGAAGACACCAAGGAGACATAAGTAAAATCCCTTGCAGTGCAAGTTTCTTGCCTAGCAACCTGCTGGGAAGTTGTTTATGGGATAGCTATCCTGCAAGGTTAAGAACAGGCTTAAGTATGATGGGCTTTGCAGGCCTTAGGCATGACAAACTGTGTTTTCCACGTGTCTCATCCACACCACTGATCACTGGACTGCAGGCCTGCAGTACCCACACCCTGCACAGGGGCACTCAAGGAGTGCCATGATGCTGAATCACGTTATTGCATGGTTGTGTTGGTGTGTTCAGCCTGTGAGAGCTCAGGTGTGTTCTAGGAAATGGTCAGGCTTTTCTCCTCATCCTAAAACCTCAACCTCAGTCCAACCATGAGTGTACATTTATGTATAAAAAGGGAAAGCAGGCAAAACTGCACTTGACTGATGGTTCAGTCCTACTTTTACTTGTTTGACTGTTGTTAGGGTGACTGTTTGTTAGGGTGGAACTTGATGTGTTTCCTTATGTCACACTGGGAAAAGTTGGTCATTCATGGTAATAATATAAGTGTTATTTGTGAGATGGAGGAAAGGCACTAGAGAAATGAAAAAAAGATTAATCACTTAAGTCTAAGAAGCACTGAGGTGAGCACTTACTGACGTGTGTTGTTACCTGTCTCTCCTGCAGGCTGGATGCACGCTGGCTACCCCATCATGGGCCACCTGGATTCAGTGAAGGAGATGTTAGACGTGAAGCATATGCGAACTACTGGTCTTTGGGGTCCCATCCATGAGCTGGGGCACAATCAACAGCAGCAGGCATGGGAGTTTCCCCCTCACACCACAGAGGCCACATGCAACCTCTGGTCTGTCTATGTTCATGAGGAGGTGCTGGGCATTCCCAGGCATCAGGCCCACCAGGCCCTCAGGCCACAGTGTCGGAAGGAAAGGATAAAAGACTATCTGAAGAAAGGTGCTCAGCTGAAGGACTGGAATGTGTGGACTGCTCTGGAGACATACCTGCAGGTAACAGGGAAAAGTGTGTGTGTGTTCTTAGTGCAGTCACTGAAGCCTGTGTCAGAGGGATGTCTGCAGCCTGGTGACCGTAGCTGTGAAGCCTTGAAAGTGTTTGATTACTGTCAGGGTTTATCTTGGGTCCAGAAAGCACCTGAGGGTAAACAGTGCCTTTAGCCAGAGTGCCCAAAGCTGATGTCTCCTGAAAACCTTCCTTTGCCAGACTTGGGCTTAGCCACTCAGGGAGACAGCTAGTGCAATGTACTGATCTTTCTCCCTGGAAGAGAAACAGGAACTGCTGCTTGTTATACAACATGGGAAAAGGAGGATCAAACTTGGGCACAGCTCTTTAATCCACGGCAGATTTCCTGTGGGACAGTGGGCTAGTTGTCAAAAAAACCTTGGCACTGTAAAGTGTCTAGAAGAGCCAGGCTTTGAACAGTGTCCTGGTGAGTTACATGGCCTTTTACAAAACAAAGAGGAGGGTGATCGTATCATCCAGTGCACTGGGTGGAGCCAGTGTAGTCCATCAAATGCCAAGAGGATGGGCTCAGCTTATCCTCTAGCACATGGAACTGGATCCCTCACTGTGGTCGGGAGTCTAAAACATGAACCCTGTCCTAGATTAAAGTGCATTCTCTCAGGAAGCATGCAAGAGAGATTTCCCCCTTTCCTTAATCCTCCTAGAAACTATTAGCCAAATGGAGACAGCACTCAACCTGATTTTAACTGGGACTGTAAAGCCCATGTCCATTATGATGGCTTAAGCTACTGACTGTTGTGAGGTGAGTATGCCTCAGCTCCCTTGTCTGAGAGCTCTCACACTTCATATGAGCAAAAGAATTTTTACTGGAGGAGTATTGATCCTGATTTTTCTACATCCCAGAGAAGCACCTGAATCATCAAGCTGAAGAGTCAGCCTCTGAGGTTTTTTGGTGCAATGAATAACAAAACATTTATACAGAGTGAAACGGCTTTAAGAGGAGACATTTTCCCAAAATACCGTACCAGTTTGGCCACTGCCTCACTGCCTCACCCACACTTACAGGCTGGGATCTCCCATCTCCTGTGTCATTACTAACAGGACTGCTGGAATAAATGTGACGTGAAAGAAGAATTCTAATTCTGCAACAGCAGTTTTTCTGCAAGAATTCCTTTTGTTCTTATTCTTAGCCAAAGCATGCCCTGTTCATAATCTCTCCTTCCTGTTTTCTTAGTACTCCTTGTTCTCCTGTGCTCCTTCTTTCTAGATATTCTGTCAGTGTCCCCTCTGATGCTTTTTCACTGTCCCCAAAGCAGCAGCTTATATAATAGGTTGCTGACACTTCTGGCTACTCCCAGTGTATCTTTGGTCTCTGTTTGTTTTGGGAGGCCAGTGTAATGGGGAGGTACTTTTCTGTACTTTAGTGCTGTTAGTTATGCTCTGAAGCCTGAAAGTTGGATGCTTTCATCTAAATTTACATTTGTTCTAAAAGACATTGCAGAGACCTGTGCAATTTTCTATTGTGTGTAACACAGGAATAATGCCAGTGAAATGATAACTTAATTGTTTTTACACTGTATTCTTTTCCATCAGTTGCAGGAAGGGTTTGGTTGGGACCCCTTCACCCACCTCTTCTCTGACTACCAGAAAATGTCCTCCATCCCAAAAGACAACACTTCTAAGATGAACTTGTGGGCACGGAAGTTTTCTCAGCAGGTGAATAAGAATTTGGCTCCATTCTTTACAGCCTGGGGATGGCCTATCAAGAAAGAGTTGTCTGTGGAACTATCTTCTCTACCCAGCTGGGAACAGGACCCAATGAGATCCTACAGACCATAAAGGAAAACTATCTCCTACTAGCTATGGCCTATCTTTTTCTCCTTGTGTGCTACGTGATAGCTCACTATGTGCTTGGATTTATGCTGGATTCTTCAGCTTCTTGCTGCCAGTGGAGGCCAACCCCAAGAGAAATTCAGCAGGAATCAGCAGATCCGCAACCACCTAAGCTATCTTCTGAAGGGTTAAATAATCAATGAGGTTTGTTCTGGGTTCTTCACCTCAGGAAGAATGTAATTCTGAGTCGATGTTGATTCAACAGAACTTTTATCTGATGAAATGGAAGATTTCAGGGTGGAGCAGTCACTGGACCAGTTTCAAGGACTTTACCATGAGAATATAGATCTTTAAAGCAAATAGCAGCCTCCACAATGCTGTATTCTTAAGTTATAATCTCAGTAACATGGGATTTTCACTATTATTTTTGTTACCCTAAAATCTCTAATTTTTAATTCCTCTAATTATGCAGAATTTCCACACCTATCGTGAAAGTGGCCTTATAATGCTTATATACAGGTTATATAATGCATAGTTGATGCTGAAATGCTGTAGATTTCTTCCTACATTCTATGACTGTGTGACCCAACATCCATCTTTATGGGAACAAGTCAATTATAAGTTGTAGCTGTCCCTCAGCCATAGCCTGACATCAAGATACGTGCCAATGAAGATGAGAGAGTGGAAACAGGGAGGTGATTTGATTCTAGTCAGTAATGGTTTAACTTGTGGACTCATCAAAGTTAAAATACAGGCACTGATCTGACAGTATGAGGGGGCAGAGAGAAGGAAGACAACAATTCATCAAGACAGAGGACCAGCCTTTTCCAAGGAGCAACAAAAGTTCGTGTTACTCCCAGCTCTTTCATAATTGCTCAGCTGTTATGGGATCTGGCAAGCATGTTAATGCTTAGCCTAAGGGCTCACTAGTCCCAGCCTATACCTTATGTATCATTAATAAATAAAAAAAAATCACTGTAGACTTGCAGATTTTGTATGTGGTCCTATTTTCATGTCTCCATGCCCAGTAAAAAAAGGCCTAAATAGAACTGACCTAAATAGAAGTGGCCTTGGTGGTAAAGTTGTTCAAAGTTGAAAAAAACCACCATGGAAGTCTCTAGCCTGTGGTGTGGCCTCATATATGTCATAATGCCAAAGGAGAGCACATTAGGCCAAATATCAGTCACAATTAAAGAGTCTGTGCAGCCTCCATTCTTTAGGCTTGGTAAGTGGTCCCAAAACCTAACTGTAGCAGGGGAGTAAAGAGGCATTTCTGCATTTATGGCTTACCCATATTTTCCTGATTTTTTGGGGGTTTTCTTTTTGTGGTCATGTGTGTAGAAGATGTCAAAATATGTAACGTCCCAGGAAAGTCTTTGCATTAAGCTTTGCATTTCTTAGCCCAGAAAGTATATTGATAAGACCTTCAGTTAGGAATTAATCTCTTTCCATGTTCCCAGTATAAGCATGTCTGAGACACCTTTAAAGTGGCTTGATAGTAAAAACTGAGGATCATCAGCTTGCAGCAACAGCAGACGTGGGGTCACCAAAGATGGCTGGAGCACTTGCCAGCATCCCAGGATCTCCCTGTGATTCAGTAAAACACAGCTACATCCAGATTAATTTATTGTTTCTGAGGCCATGCAAAGGGATTTGCCTGTGGTGATTCTCCTCTTCCTTCACATTTAAAAGTTCTTTTTAAATTGGCTGCCTTTTTTCACCTGAGTGCTGAATTAGGGGGAGCTGACATCTCTGCCTGGTGCTGAGCCATCTGTCAGTACGGACCCCCGGGGCTGAGCTGCCCACAGGAACGTTGTCCTGACAGTACCAGCTGCTGATGTACACCACATGGGCAACCCAGAGAGTCTGCTTCCCCTCTGCAACAAGATGATCAATGCAACTGCCAGGCCAGCAGCCATCCCAGCAACTTTTCCAAGGCCAGAAAGGATGGTGGCAGATGTCCAGATATCTCATGGCAATTAGAATAACTGGGACATTTTGTCTTTATCTGTGATGGATATTTGTAAGGGAAATACACAAGGCAGTAAGGTTATCACGAGACCATGCAGATCCTCAAATCAGCAGATCAGTTCCACCATATTCAAGCAGACTGCTGGAGAGAGTAAGAATCTTCTGCAAATGTCAGGAGCTTGTATGCAAAAGTAACACATTCTGCTGCTGAGTTTGACACTGTAAAACCCAGTGAAGGGAGGCTGGCCACCAAATGATGTGTGTACCATGTCATGTTGATCTGTGGGAGTGAATTTATGCTAATTGCAACAGAAAGAAGGGAAACGCAGGTAGCTGGTTTAGGCAGGGCAAAGGGGATTTTGGAACTTGAATTAAGGCATGCAACAGACACACAGGCAGCCTACTACGTAATAAGACCCTGATGTCAGCAGGCATAGGATTGCTTCCATCAGTGGGGAAGTGAGGGCAGTGGTAGGGGGAAGAGTTGGTTGTAAGCAGCATTTTGCTGTCTGTCATTAAAGAAATGTGCTGTTTAAAGACAATTCACTAGGCCAGTGAAACTGAAGTTTGTTATGGGTGATAAGGAGGCTCCTAAAGGCCAAATCTCAGCACTATTTTCAATTAATCTTCATTCTAATATTGCACTTTTCTCAGTAGGATTGGCAGGTACTTCCAGCTCTACTTGACTGCAGCACCAGAGGTGTTTTCTACCACTTGAATTGATAAATTCATCAGCTGCCCAGGCCACCACTCATTAATTCACAGCTCTGAGCTTGACTCACGTGGTGTGTTTGCTGTCAGTCAGGTAGAACTGATTCAAGAGAAGCTGGCTCAAGTGTAAACACTGGCACAGAGCCAGAGGTGGCAACATTCAAGATCAGGTTGGATGGGACTCTGAGCAACCTGATCTGATGAAGATGTCCCTGCTCAATGTAGAGGAATTGGACTAGATGACATTGAAGGTCCCTTTCAACCCAAACCATTCCATGGTTCCATGAAAAATGGGTGCTGTGTTTCCATGCTGCATTTGCTCCTCCAAGTATGTCTTTATGTCAGAAGGAGTTTATTAATCAGTCATGACATCTGGCCTCGTATGGCTCTGAATCTAACGGCAAAGTTGTAATCTGCCAGTGGCTCTGCAACAATTGTGTTCAGATTACGTATCAGTTGCTTCTGGATTGATTTATGTGGCTCCTTCTCTTAAGGCAACCAGCCCTCTGCACAGACACAGCAGATCCTCTGCGCAGATCCAGGCAGCACTGTCCACCAGAGGCCACACTGGAACCCAAATTATAAAACTCTTCCAGCTTCTGTCAGACCTGCTGAAACAAGTGGAGTGTAGCACCATTTCAAAGATGTAAATGGCTCTGTATCCCCCCTGCACTACTTTGGAGCTATAAGGAACCAGTTCAGCCTGTTGAATTGTCACTGAAGGAAAAAGAACCAAAGATGTTGAAATCCTATGAAAAGCTACTGGAACATGACTTTTAAAGCCGCTTATGGTTGTCAGCCATACTGAGGAACTCATGGAAGATATTAAGGAATATAGTAAGTTTGTTTGTCTTTGCTGGAAAAAGAGATTTTTTCCAAACACCATGAAAACCAGCAAAATTGGGACCGAAGTGATGACAATTACAGTGAAGAAGTAACGGTGGCCATCAGCAGCAAATTCTACCCAGAGCTGAAGTGAGCTGTGGAATAATATTCAATAGTAAAGAGCTGCTTTACTAAAGCAAACTGACAAGAATCTGCCTTCCCAAAACCAACAAAATAAAATAAATCCCAGTTCACGATTTGCTTTGTGGTACAACAGACACTGTCAGGGCACAGTGGAGGCTGCTGCAGTGACACAGCCAGCAGGACAGCTGGGGACCAGCCACAACACCTGAGTGAGGCAAGCAGGGCACACCTGGCACAACATCCGGGGCCCAGATTGCTAGACAAGTCTTCAGGGATGAGGGAGGTCTGAGGTCAAGCATGGAAATCAATCCTCGGGTCAGGGTTGGGTCCAGTGATGGTAACCAAGGTCAGTCATAGTCCAGTGGTTGCCAGGTAGGCCTGTTGTGATGAGGCACATCTGAAATGAAGTGAGGAAGTCAGACCATGGATCTGCAGGCAAATTAAGCTTGCAACACATTTACAAATTTATTCTTTTAATCCAGGGAAGCTTCTTTCCTTTCCTTACTTTCTGCAACCACTCGATCCCTACCCCAGATTATCTCGCTCTGTTGACTCTCAGTCTCCAGCACTGTGTATGTGTGCCAGCTCACAGGATCCCACAAATCAACATGAGTCAGTCCTGATCTGTCTCTGAGTAGCACACTTCAGCAGGAGAACCAGAGTTGCAGGGAAAAGTTTTTGAAGCAGTCCTTGGAAAATGTGCTTGTTTTGAGTAATTTGTGATCTCAGCACAGTGCAAGGCTCACTGGTCTGTGGAATGTACCAGTTTGGGATGTAATAGTGAACCACAGCCTTTGGGCAGTACCAAAGATGACTTCTGATCACTGAAAATTATTTTTCTTTTTCTTTCTCTCTTTTTTTTTTCCCTAATAACACATTTAAGCCAGTCTTTCAGTTTTGTGGTGCAATACTTCATTCAGTAGCAACCAGTGTTAATTGACAGTACAAACATCAACTGCAGAGTCTCTAGGCAGGGACCCTGCATTTTTGTGCTGCGAGAAGGGTCTTATGTATTGTAAGTATGCAGAGATATTTTAAATATGCGTACTTATAAGCATGCAGAGGTGGGTTGATATTTTTTATCAATCTTGTTTTGAACAATTGTAACAACTGGAAAAAAAAAGTAGGGATCAAGCCTTTGAGCACAGCCCTCCCCTTTGGGATGAAGACCACTTATGTAAGTACCTGATTTTTGGTTTTCTGTAAATATTAGAAAGATGAGCTTCTTTAATAATCTGATGATGTTAAAGGGCTACTTTGGTTCTTCGGTATGGTTTTAAAATTTTTGGGGTAGCTACACTTCACAAAAAATAAAGAAAAATGCCCTATAAAAAGATCAGTAACTGAATTTAATAAAAGATTATAAGAATGCAGGTAGAATAATTCTAAACTTCCATACATGTATTTTGTACTGTGATGCTTATGATTCATAGTTGAAAGAGGCCTTTGGATAGGAAGCCTTCACTGAGATATTTTCTGAAAACCAAAATATGCCTCAGCTCCCAGATGATGATGACTCAAAAATGAATCCGTGGGCAGAAACCTTTTCTTATCTGGTCAGGAGGAATTTGAGTCGTTTCTGTAAGGCCTGGGGATATCCAGTCTGGGAGAACCCTTCCCAGCAGCTGGCTGGTTTTTTTCCCCAGCTGGTCAGATGATCCCATGAAGCAATGTATCTCCTAAGCAGGTCTTGACTCATGAAGATGTGATTGTCATAAAGCCAATGCTCGGCAGTAGTTTTAAATGGTGTCTGCATGGTGTGGTGTTCAAATGAATCTGAGAAGTGCCTCTGCATTGTACATGTGACAGAAGAGTTCATTCTTGGCTCCCTCCCAAGTCTGCCTTTTTCTGTTTGGGTCCCACTACTTCCTTTCCCAGAAGGAGTAATTTTAACCACAGAAGGGGAAACATTCGCTCTCTTATTACCAATGAAACCAAGCAACCCCTTCCCATTTTTTACTTTCTCTGTTTCCTTATCTCCAAAATGTTCTCTGTTCCAGCCTTACTCTGATTTCAGGTATGCAAAGTCTGTTAATTATAATCATTAGGAGAAGAGTTGGAACGGGGGGGAAACGTCACTTTAAAAACAAAGACACGTTAGAAGATAATAAAGCTGGAAATAAATGGAAGAACTCAGGTGAAATTCTGGCTATAGCAAAGAGAAATGAGAATGATTATTTAAAGGAAAACCTTGATGGGCAGCACAAGAAAGGCCTTGATCTGTGTTTAATGTTGTGAAAGAGGTTGCCTTCATGCTCTGCTTTCAGAGTTGGCAACTGTGTAGTGAGAAACTGTGTGTGAGTGAGTGCTTCAGCTCATGTCAGAAGCAAAAGGGTGTTCAGGCAGTGAACTTACCTCCTTGATCCTTAGCTGGAGTAAATTTGTAGATATCTCATGAATGTAAAATTGTGGCAACTCAGTCTGCACGAGGATCTAAGACAGCAGGTGCCTTACCTTACAGGATTGAATGTCATGGCAGGAAAGCAGCACTGGAGTGTGTTTACTGTGGTCTGTTTTGATCTCCAATCTAAATAACCAGATCAATGTCCTGTTCTTAAATGCTGCACTGAATTTCCCCTACGTGACAACCCAGACTATAACACAAGCCAGTTTTCATGGTGCATTTCGAGATCCTGAATGAAGCAATTCCTTGCCTTATGGCTGTGTTTTCTTTTTCTGGTGAATGTTACAGAATTCTTACCTTGCTGTAAGGCCACTGATGCACCACAAAGGACTGCAGTGACAGAGGCTCTCTGTGTCTCCTCCTGATCACATGAATGTAGGTCACAGTGACACCAAGAGATTGCAGGTGACTTGCTGTGAGCAGGAGATGGTGCTGAAGTGCTGGACCTCATGATCAGCTGAGGCATTTCCAGGAAACCAACAGTTTGTCCAAAAGCCTGTCAAGATAAATGATTTATAATTAAGCAGCAGGATGTGAAAAAGTTTGTTCAGGTATGTAAACTGGTTGCATATAAAATAAAAAAGTGTTTATATTTCCTTGTGACCATGTAGACACATAAAGGCTAAAATCATAGGATTTGTCTTAGACAATGTGAGATAAACAATGGATAACCAGCACAAACTGGACAACTGAAGTGGGGGTTGTGGATCTCTTGGGTAACAAGAACCTTGCAAGGCCAACAGTACCTGGGTTAGTACTAATACCTTACACAAGACTGCTTAGGAAATCATTTCAGAAACACTAAGTTTTAAAAGACAGAATAGATGTGTGTCCAGTGCCAGAACTTCTTTAAGTGCCATTTCTGTCTTTTATTTCTTCCAAACAACATTGTATGCTCCTCATCTGTGGTATAGCAAGAAAAGTTAAAAGGAAACAAAATTTAAAAGGAAAAAAGAAGGAGTAAAGGGGGAAACAGTATGAGAGACAGCAGGAGTGCAAAGAAAATAAAGAAGTGGAGAAATAGATGTTGTAAGGGAACATGAAAGAATCTGAGGTGGGATAAAACAGAAAAAGACAAAGAGTAGGGGTGTAATTCTCTGCTTTGTCTAAAAAAAGAACAGACACCCTTGGAGGAAATCTTTATTTAAAAAGTCCTCATAAAAAGATAATGGCTGTCATGAAAAGCACATACATTTCACTTTATTTCATCACTTGGCTTGGCAAGGATCATCATTTATTAGAGAAAGTCAGGTGTATCCTATAAAGGAAGACTCAGCTGTCAGAGCTAAACATAAAGAGAGCAGCATGCTCAGTGTACAGATGTAATTAACAAGTCTGACCATAAGAATCAACACTGGATGTCCTTCCAACATGGCTCTAATGATGTTTTTCCAGCTGAAGACAGCATCTCAAAGATTGGGTATCATGAGCTTTTTGGAGGAAAACCAGAAGCTAGCTCGGGTTTGAACCACGAGAGAATTTTGTTGCGGCAGTCAGAATACCTGCACTCTATGGTGTGTGTATTCTCAGAAGTGAATGTCACTGTGGCTCCTTTCCTCAGACCCGAGTTCCTTTCCAAAGCAAAAGTTAATGTGCCAAGGAGTGGTGAGCATCCAGGTCTTGTTCTGAGAGGCAGCTGGGATGTGGCCAGGATGTCCACCTGAAAACAAGGACTGCAGGAGTCATCATGAGGAATGTTATTTTGATAAGCTTTTCGTCCTTCCCACCCAGCCTCTGGGTTCAGTATGCAGGATTGTCCTTCTGAAGCTTTCTGAAAGTGCTGTACCTAACTGTCTATCTTCACCTCTGCCTCTTGCTATGACATCTGCTGCCTCCTGAATCAAGACAGACTTGAGAGGTAAAGACTGATTGTTATCTGTTGGAGATAGGCACCTCCTTCAGCCAAATCCATACGGAAGAGGGGATCAGGAACCTCCCTTCAGCAATTCTGCAGGCAAACCCAGCATCATCTCCCAAGGTGCCTCTTTTGTCATGACACCTCAAGAAAAACTTTGTTTTCCAAATTTGGAGCATGGAGACTGTTTCCAGCAAGTTACATTTTCTTGCAAACCAATCTCCTGTGAGTTTTGCTCTGCCCCATACAGCCTTCCAGGAGCCACAACTGCAGCTGCCCCTAAAACCTCTTGTAAAACATTGATCATTCTCTGTGTGTCTTATCTGCCTCTTTTTCTTCCTCAAAAACCTGTTGCTGTAATTTCCAGAACTGATTTGGGGGAAATCAAAAGGAGAAGTCTATTGCAATGTTTGGGTTTGCTGTCATGTTGGACAAGAAAAAATAGTTTTCTCCATTGTGAAAGTGTCCAGCAACTTTAGCAACTAGGAGGCAAACACTTTGCAGCAGCCAAGCTTTTGGTCCAATGGCTAAACCAGAAACCTAGCAAATACATTTCTTCAGGTAGAAGTGACAAAAATTTATACTCAGATTTTTGATGGGAAAAAAAATATCACCCAGAACTGATTTTTCAGGCTGCATTTTTAGTCCCAAACTGGAAACTCCCAGCTCTTCAAAGAGGATGGATATCATTGACGAAAGGGAGCAACACGCAGACTAGAGTTTGGGAATTTTAGGGATGCAGAGCATTGCTCAAGACTTCTGTATATCTGATTTGCAGTGATGCCTCTGACAGGGGTCTTCCACCCTTTTCTCACATTAGAAATTTCTCCTTGGGGGACTCTGGTTTCTATCCTTCTTGTTACATTTAATTGCTTTCTCTCTTTTTCACTGTCGTGCCTCATCCTGCCATATCTCAGCAGAATCTCCAAAATCCTCCTCTTTCTGCTACATCCTGGGCAAACAGTGGCTGACACTGAATACACAGCCTGCTCTGTTTCTGTCTTCACAAGTGATTCTCCAAAGTGTTCAGGGCCTTCCTCACACTCTACAGATGAACATTACGTTATTCCTGCTCCTGGCCAGTCCAGCACACTCAGCAATATTCTCATCTACAGGTGCCAAACACACAGAAAAGGTAAAACCTCTGTGTTGGGAGGCTGGGTTGTGGGAATCTGGGACATGTCACTCAGAAGACATCTTCATGCAAAGAGCAGAATTAACATTTATTTCTTTTTAAAAAAAACTTATCAACACACAGTGTGCTGAAGGAGAAGGAAACATTAAAACCATGAATAATTTTTCCCTTCAGAGGAGGAACAAGGACACTCCAGTGAATGCTCTTCTTTCAAATTCTGCTCCAGTAATTTGAAGGATGAGTATCCTTTCATGAAATAGTGATGGCCTTTTCCACATCATTGAGATATTGACTGGACCAGGAGTCAAGGAAAGTACTGGACAATTAGGACCCTCATCTCTGAAGGAGGAGAGTGGAACAGGTCACAGTAGGTCCTTGACATCAGCCTGAGCTATTTCATCCAGGACTGATCTCCAGCTCGTAAAGGGATGCAGGGGCACAGGCTGGGAACTGAGGTCCTTCAGAGCTCAGATTTTATGTCCTTCCTCAGAGAAGTTTGACTGCCTGTTCACAAATTCGATAGCAACTTGTGAAGCAAAGGACGTTATTCCAGTTACTGAAAGTGTTGGGGTCCGTGTTTCCCTTGACATGAATTGCAGCACATTTTTCTGCAAAGAGTAAATTGGGCTCCCCAGGCTTCCAGAACCTGTAAAAGAAAGTTCCTCTATTGGAAATGCACTAGCATGCATGACAGTGGATGTGGAGTCACCTCAAACAGTTGTGGAAGAGTAAAGGACAGATATCAGGAGCCATCATTTTGACTAGAAAACTAGTTCAGTTTTCTGACTTGCAGAGCAGCTGAAGACAGAAATCCCCCTCTGACAAATATATGCCTTACACATTGTATTGGTCACTTGGGCTGAGGGCATGAATTACAGGGCCCTCCTCACTCCGCCAGGATACTCACGTGGCTGTCTTTTCATATGGAGTCTGATCCACCCACTGCCACTGCCCATTTTTGTAAGCAGATAAGCCTATGTAGTATTTTGTTTCATAGATGTTAGTAACTTTTTCTTTTGCCAAGTTGAAGACGAACTCCTGGAAAAAAGCACAATGTCCATGAGGGGCAGGACTGAGTACAGGGAAGCATCAGGAGGCCCTGGGGGGTGGGGCTGGTGGCAGAGGAGAGCTGGTGCTGCAGGGGTGCAGACAGGACATTCCCCCTCCCCTGCAGGACAAGGAGGGGCTCTGAGTGCCCTCCAGGGCCCAGCACTGTGTCTCTGGCTGCTGGGTCCCTCTCTCAGCCCTGTGCACCTACCTGCTCTGCCTTGCTGTTGATCACCACCAGCTGGGAGCCCATCCCAGTGCAGTTCTGCTCACTCTCAGCCCATGACATCGTATCAGTGGACAGGAAATAGCAGCTTCTTTGAAACCTTCTCCAGCCCTTTGGGCAGCACATCCAGCCTTCCACTGTCAGGGAAAAAAATCCTGCTTTTGAACAAGATGTGCTGTCCTTTATGACTGTGAGTTCAATGTAGGGTCCCAGGTGTTAGGAGTGGGGTTTGAACCCCACCTTTAGTCTGGACAGAGGTAAATGCTCTCTTCTGTGCCCCACAAGTAAAGCTGTCAGCAGCCTGGCAGGCTCCTGTCACAAGGCCCCTACCTGAAGGGGCCCCTTCCCTTTCTCTGTCTGTCCTGCCATGTCCATGCAACATCTCTTTGGTGAGAGACACAGTTTCTGCCTTACCCTTCTTGAGGAAGCAAGATGGGAAGTAGTTGGCTTGTGCTTCTCTGGAAACCCTTCCATCAGAGAAGTGTGGTCCAAGCTCTCAGCTCATGCAGACTGAGAGACTTACAGCAAACTGCCTTGCTGCCACCACAGGCAGTTCCGTACACAGCCAGGTTATCCAAGAGATCTGCCTTATGGCCAGGAAGTCACATGGTGGAATAAAAAGCCTCCACAGATATATTCTTACAAAACATGAGGCTGCACATGAACAGATCTCCGACCTGAGTTTGGGAACTTGCACTACAGGCATTCCAGCACTCCACATTACCATCACCTCATGTGTGATTGCAGCTCAGCTCTTCAGCTATTCTGAACTACTTACCATCATCCTCCCTCCTCTGTCCCTCACACTGACCATGGTGCTTGTGTGGACAGGCACTGAGCCAGCATAGGGAGTGGAGCTGGACTGAACCAGCCTGTATAAAAGCACTTTCATCTAGAGCAGTAGACCAGACTTGCATTAGAGGGGTTGTGTGAGGGGAAGAGCAGAAAGGTTGGTCAAATGCAGGTATGGAATGACCCACCCTCTTCCACTGGCCTGGAACATGTTTTCATAGCATCCTAAGTAAAAATGTACAGTAGAGTGTCTTCTTCCCTCGATTCCCCAGATTCCTTCCTTAAAACAATCCACTTGTGTCTGACAATGATATTCCCAACCTCAGAGGTTGAGGGGAAACCAGACTAAATTTTGGTGAAGTTCTTTGTGTTGCTTATGAGGCTCTCAGCATCACTCACTTTTGTCTGCAGAACTGCTGGAGACACAGTACCACTCTGTAGAGTTCTGGAGGAGAGTCTTGTACTGGCCATAGCTTCCATCAAGTAATGCCACTGAGAAGACAGGAAAGAGAAGGAAAGTGCTATTGTCATCCTTTCCATCTCATGCATGAGCAACCAGTGCTATCCTCCACCTTCTGCTTTAGAGCCCCAACAGAGACTCTGTTATGTTAACAACCTATGAGATCTGGATTGAGCAAGGAGGTGAGGAGAGCAGGCCATTTCTCAAACTACCAGTCACTCATTCCCTTGGATGAGCTTCTCTCACCTCTGCGGGCTGAGACAATCACTTTCCCAGCTGAAAAATTCAGATTAGAAATCCTCTGAGGATGGGGTCTGGAGGCCGTCTGGAGGTAAGGGTGGAGAGGCCTGCTTTGGTGAAGGGCATTTGGCTGCTGGCAGGGGGACTAGGATATGGGTTTTCCATCTGACAAAAGGCAGTCACCTGAGCCCTTCATCCCAAGGGGATTAAGAGATCCTGGAACCCACCAAGGCAGATGGTCACCAAGGCAGCTTTGATGGCAAGGGCAAAAGTAAGGAAGACCCAGATGTTCAACCAGGAGCAGCTTCTCTCTTCTGCTGGGGCTGAAAAACACAAAGCAAGAGTGGGAATGTCCCAGCCCAGAGGCGGGGGCAGGATAACCCAGGAGGCTCCATACACCAACACCCTGCTGGTCCCTTGTTCCAAAGGCAGGGGAGCCCCACAGGTGCTGGAAGCAGGTCCTGCTGCCTGTCACTAGCAGTGGGTCAGACCCACAGAGCAGAGTAACACAGGGGCTGCCCTGAGGCTGCTTTTAATTTCCCTGTTTATCACAAGACCTGTCTGTACTCCGCCCAAACCTCACTCCCCCTTTGTCCTGTCAGACCTCCTTTCTCCTCAACACATCATCCTTGTTGCCCTCCATTACCTCTGTCTGTCACTGATTGCTCTTTCCGGACCTCCCTCCTCTTCCTCTCTCTTTGGAGCTTCTTTCTCTCACTACCTGTATTTCAGTTCTGTACCGTGACCCCTTTCTGCAGTGGCACAGTCCCCCAAAGGAGTGACTGCCCAGCTCAGTGTGTGCACAGCCAGACACACAGAAGGGATTGTTTCCACAGGGGGAAAGGCACTTGGGAGCTCTTGGGAGAGCCCTGGCTGAGTTGTCCTTCAGACACCAGAGATGGGAGCAGGGACTTGTGCTCAGCTTGATGTAGAGAGCTTTACCAGGGGAATCGGAGAAGGATTGCACCCTTCAGCCCCATTGTTTACAGACAATCCACTGAAGGGAATAGCAGACCATGGTCTGCCTGGACTTCCGTTGCCCCTGGCTCTAGGAAGAAGGTCCTTCTGCCAGCCTGGGCACTGCCCAGTTCCCTCATCTGTTGCTTTGCTCTTGTCCTAAGCCCCATCTCCTGGTAGGAGGACACCCACCGTACCATGCCCAGGATCCATCCCAGCCCTGTCTTTCCCCCAACTCCTTTGACAGGAGGACAGAAAGGAAGGAAGGTTTGGGGGTTACCTGCAGTTCCAGGACTGACTCTCTCTTGACAAATCATCATCTCTACCGCAGGATCACTCTTCTCCAAGGGTCCCCGTTACCAGTGTGGCCACAAACAGCCTTCCTCCTGCACAGGGCACCTCCCACACTGGTGAGGAGCTTTAATGGGCTCTAATCTGGTGTGGAGAAAAAGCCATATCCTGGGTGTACCCCACAGCACATGGAGATTGGGGAATTTTCATCATTTCCCTGCCAGGATATTTCAAAAGATGCTTATTGCAACACAAACTAATCGACGGAAAGGAAAACAGATGAAGGGGAGTGTCACTGCAGCTCAAACAATCTCCTTTTGCACAGCCTCAGGCAGTTTCACAGGACATACATGGCCTTCCCTCCCTGGTGCTTGCTCCTTCCTGCTGAGGGACCATGTGTGTGAAAATACACACACTGGCAGGTACATTTGGCATTTGCTAGCAAAGGGCTAAACCCGCTGAGCACAGCCTGCAAAAAGGAGCCAAAAATGACAGGAAAGCATGTCTGTGACTCAGGTTGGGCAGTGCCCGTGTGCATCCAGAGCCCAGTAACCCAGAGCACAACAAAGAACTTGCCAACGCTGTTTTTATCTAATTCCTCTGGAAGGGAGGACGGAGCTTTGGGCAGAGGGGTTCAACATGACCGGGCATTTTGGGGCAGGAAGATCGGTAGGCAGTGCCAGAGTCTCCCTGCTTGACAGATCAAGAAGTTTTACTCAGTTGCGACTACAAAAGCTGCAGACACACGTGGAATGGACTGAGATGGGAACACAGNTGGAGGCCAGAAAGGATCACTGATATTGACAGTGATCCTTTCCATGACATGTCAGGATTTTTCCTTGGTCTTGCCTATAAAAGCTGCAGCCATACATCATGTTTCTAGAACTTCTCAAGGAGACCTGGATTAAAGTCCTGCAGGATTGTCCCTAAGGATGTCCCTAAGGATAAAGAATTCCTACCAGATCCCAATGTCCTCTGAATGGACTGAGATGGGAACACAGCCTTTGCTCGTGTTCCATCAGCTGGTTTCTCCCTGTGGAGAGGCATGCACGGGTGCAGAGACACAGGAATGGGAGAGCTCATAGCAATAGCACAGGCATTTCAGCTGAAGCATCAGAAGATCAGGGCACAGAACTACTTACAAGTGAGGACAAACCTGAACTCTCTGGAGAAGACATCCTGTGATTCTGTTATTTTGTGCACAACAGGCTGCAGGCAGGGTCAGACCCTACATTTCTAAACACATTTATATAACTAATGTTCACAAGCTCTCACACCATATCAAAACACATGCTCATGACTTGTGCAACCTCCAGTCTCCCACCACCACCCCAGGAAGTGCAGCTGCAAGAACACATCCCCTTTGGGGAAGCAGGGCTTCCCTTGGTCCCACACACTTCCCACTGGAGATGGAGGGTTCGTGTGCGTCCACACCTCTTCCAGCAGCCTGTGAACCACAGGTGAAAGCACGAGGTCTCGTTGTCACACTGCAGGACTGTGGGTCTGTGCCTGCTGCACCCCTCACTGCCATGAGAGAGGTCACCCACGGCACTCAGCTGCCAGGGAGCTTCTTACAGACAGAGGTGGCCAAGTTGCAGAGCACCCTGAGCTCGATGGCCGCTTCCTTCCCACTTCTCTGTCCTCTCTCTGTTACAATGTTCTTGCTCCTTCTGGACTTTGTTTTCAGACTGTTTCTTCTGTATCTCAGAAGCCTTTCCCTCATGCCCTGGTCACTGTTATGCTGGTGGTCATGTTCTTCTTTAACAGCAGTGGTTTGGGGGAAAATGAAACTCAAATAGTTGCAAGTATTGAAGTCACATTGCTCTTTGCATTCACACTCCTATTTTATCACTTGCTGCTCTCCAGGCCGTCTGACCAACATGCAGTGGGATGGGTAAGGCTTGAGAGGGTTCCAAGTATAAAGAACAGCAAGTGTGCTCGTGTTCGGAAATGAACTTGGTGGTGGAAGTTCTCTCTTTCTCAGTGGTTGATGGCAGTTTCTCCATCAACCTGAATCCCCTGGGCAGTCCTGTTTCCAGTTGTCTTGAATTCCAAACGATTTGAAGGGAAAGGCTTATCTGAAACAGTGACATAAGGGCAAGCAGCCTGGAAAGAAATGCTAACAAAGCAAAAGGCAGAAAACAGGGGAGAAGTGCTTCCAGCAGGGACAATACAGGATGAGGGAATTAATCCCGGGAGGAGTTGTTCCCACTGTGCCTGGTTGCTTTGCCCTCTCACAGCCTGAAAACCAGCCCCACAGCCCTGAGCCCCAGCAGTGTGTGAGAGGGCAGCTCACAGAGCAGCTGTCAGGCTCAGCAGCTTGTGCTGCAGTTTCTGAGCTCTGTTTTCAGCAGTAAAACACAAACAATCCAGGAGGGCTCTGGAGGATCCTAATCATGGAGCTTCCTGAGACAGGTTATGGAGGACCCAAGGATGAGCTGGGCTCTGCTGGATCTCACACTCACCAATGAGGCAGAACTGTAGGGGATGTAGAGGCTGAGGTCTGGGTTGTCTGCGGTGATTCTGAGATGTTGGGATTCGGAATCTTGTCAAGCCTTGCAGGGAACGATGAGGTCCAGGACATGGGGTCTCAGGGCTCAGATGGACATGGAGACAGACTCTTCCAGACCGTGATTCATCCAAAACTACCAGGATGAATCACCCTTGTTCTCCTCCTGCTCTGTTCCTGTGGGCATCAGTCTTACATGGAATTCTGCCTTCTTCCTACAGCCAAGGCGAGAAGGCCACGTCCAGACCTGGCAGGGGCTGCAGCTCACCACAGGCTGACCCCAGGAGTGGACACCCAGCAGAGGGACCTGCTGGTCAGCTCTGTCCTTCAAGGGCTGTGCACCTTCAGCTGGCTTCACCACTGCAGGCCTAACCCTCCTGTGCTGGGATGGCCCTTGTCTGGAGGAGGGACAACAGGAAATCTGCTCCTTGTCCTGCTTGTGTGCTAAGAGTTATGGCAGAGGGAGGCCTAAAGAGAAGTCCTGCATGGCAAAAGCCAGAAACGCTTGGCAATGGTGCTAAAGACCCTGGACAAGGCAGGCGTTTTCAGCCAGTGCCAAGCCCAGCACCCCAGGCTGGTGTTGGGAGGAGCTGTGCCATGGCAGAGCATGGTTTCTAGGGTGCAGATGGAGAGGCCCTCACTTGCAGCGCCAGGAGGGTGTCCTGTCACACATACCCATTCTTTAAATGACAGCTTGGTAGGCCAGGCAGGAGCTGGCTCCATGAGAGCATGTTTCCAGAAGAAAGTCTCACCCCAGGGCTCCTGTGCAGGAAGAACTCTCGAGGGAGATGGAGAGCCATTCTATGAAGTGAGAGGACACAGATCACTGAGGTGGATCACCACTGTGTTTCTTTTCCTCCCTGTCCAGTTTTTCAGGCTGTGTTCAGAAGGAGGCAAAGCATGGGCTATTTCATTCCACTAATGCAAAGACAGAGCCCTATGGGGAGGAAAAGTGAACAACCTGTCAAAGAGCAGAAATTGCTATGAAAACTTGAGAAGGGACAAGCCAAGAGGCCAGGAGACGAGCTGGGGGGAAAAGTGATCTGGGAACTAGAGAAATGAATTCAAAACCAAAGAAGATTAAATCCTTGGAAGGCGGATGCATGCAAATACATAGTGGAGAAGAAAGCCAACATGGAAATAAACTCTGAGGGAACTGGCTAAAATGCTGCTTTGCAGGGATAAGCCTGACCTCATAAAACTCCCTAAAACAGAAGACCTGTCTGGCAGCAGGTCTTCAGGGGAGGCACATTAACTCTGGGTCTAGATGTGTGACTTAGGGGGAAAGAAGGAAATTGTGCTGTTGTGCTCATAGCCAGAGCACTGGGCTTAGGCGGAGCCAACAGGGAATGGGAGGAGGCTGAGGCAAAGAGACAAAAATGGTGTAAAGAAATAGGTGAAGTAGGAGCTGCGATGAAAGATGAGGCTTGGCACTGGGAAAAAAACACTGGAAGAGGGGAGAAGCATCTCAGTCCCGAAGAGGCTATGAAGAGCATAGCGGTTGTGTTCCCACTGCAGGACACCAAGGGACATTAACTCAAGTGGCATCAGAGAAGGATTTAGTTCTGCATGAGAAACACATCTGCACTGTGAAGCTGGAGAGGACTGGGCACCAGGAAAGGGAAGGGAGGATATTTGCAGCACTGCACTTCCCCAGTTCCCTGATACCACCACAAGTCTCTGCTGATGACTGCTTTCTCACAGCTGCCTGTGACACTTGACTTCTGCTTGTGTTATTGACTGTGTCCTGTGGAATTAAGTCAAATCCCTACAAGTGTCAATACTACAGCAGTGGAAATACCCATGTGGAGATGGACTTTTTACACAAGAATGTAGTGATAGGACAAAGAGGAATGCCTTTAAACTGAAAGACAGCAGGTTNGGCCACATTGAATGTGGCCCTGCAGTTTATGTGTAAATAGACTTTTTTTCTGCTAGCAGGCTTTCATCCTGCTGCAGCCAGGGAGGGGAAGAGGACCAGGCAGCAGTTTGAGTTGGGGTCAGTGCTCTCTGCCTATGCTGGTTTGTGTGGCTTTTTGCATGTATACATCCTCTTTCTTCCATATGTCCCTAGATATGTACACACTGTCCCTACACACTGTGTCTCACTGCTGCCTGGAGCTGTGCATGTGGACCTGCAGCCACCATGCACTGCTGTTCATTCAACTGCTCCCACTGGATTAGGAAGCCAAATCTCCTGGGCACCTTGTCTCCAGTATGAATTCCCCTCTCTCTCTGGGACACAGAGAGAGGATTCACTTTCATAGGTAGGACAGAGTTGCACAGATAGGAGTTGCACATCCAGTTGCATTTCCTGTGGGGAGCTGGCACTGTTTGGTCAGGGAGGTTTAGGCACAGGATGTTTCCTGAGGAAAGAGAAGTGAGGACACAGGAGGCAGGGAAGGGGTAGAGTAACGGGAGATCCGTGGTATCCAATGGTCTGCAGCAGGACATGAAGGCAATTCAACAGGCAATGAAGTTCTGGATGGGATGTCATGTGCAGCAGGAGCCCTGCCTCTTCAGCTTCTTCTGCAGCATGATCTGGCCTGGGCAGGCATGCCCTTACAGGCACCACTGAGGATTTGGCTCTCCAAGAATGCTGCTGCCTCAGGTGAGCCTGGAATCAGCTCTGAGTCAGGAAGAGGACTTCTTCCTCCAGGTGGCTCTGAAGGCCCAGTGTGGATTGTTTCTCCCATGACAGCAAGTCCAAAGGGAGGGCCACAAAGATGAAGGCAACGAGGACAGAGACAGAGCGCTGGAGCACAAGCTAAAAGAATTGGGATTGTTCAGCCTGGAAAGAGGGGATTCCAAGGTGGTCTTATAGTGGCCTTCCAGGAGGCTTTCGAGGAGGCTGGAGAGGGACTTTTTACAAGGGCATGTAGTGATAAGGCAAGGGGGAATGGCTTTAAACTGAAAGAGGGCAGGTATCAGGAAGAAATTCTTTTCTGTAAGGGTTGTGAGGCACTGGCACAGGTTGCCCAGAGAAGTTGTGCANCTATAGGAGCTGTGGATGTCCCATCCCTGAAGTGTTCAAGGCCTGGCTGGATGGGGATCTGAGAAACCTGCTCTAGTAGAAGGTGTCCCTGCTCAAGACCCAGAGGCTGAAAACAGATGATACTTAAAGGTTCCATCCAACCCAAACCATTACGTATTCTAGGACTATATCTCTGCAGCTTAGAGATGGGGGAAAAAAGACATACAGAGGCATGGCACAAAACCATTTTTCATTGGTCTGATACTGTATTTCCTCTTGTATAAGAATTCAGAATTTGTTCAGNACCTAGGGGGCTTGAAAGTAGACTATCCTTAAAAGTCTCTTCCAACCCAAACCATTACGTATTCTAGGACTATATCTCTGCAGCTTAGAGATGGGGGAAAAAAGACATACAGAGGCATGGCACAAAACCATTTTTCATTGGTCTGATACTGTATTTCCTCTTGTATAAGAATTCAGAATTTGTTCAGCAAAACCAGGACAACTAGAGGAAATTTTGTGTGTGACTCAACAAAAAGCAAACACTCTGCTCNCACCCCCACAGCTTAGAGACGGAAAAAAGAAAGATATACACACACAGCACAGAACATTTCTTCATTGGGCTGATATTGTATTTTCTCTTGTATAAGAATTCAGAATTTGTTCAGCAAAACCAGGACAACTAGAGGAAATTTTGTGTGTGACTCAACAAAAAGCAAACACTCTGCTCAAGCAGACAAAGGAAATTGCATCTCCAGATATCTGTCTTCCAGTCCTGTGTCTTCTTCCTGGAGAAGTCCATCTCTTTTCAGCCAGTGGCTGCTGAACCCACTCAGAGAGAAGAGGACACAAGAATACAGGACCTGCTTTGATGAGCCTGAGTCTTCCTGTGTTCCCTGAGCCCCTACGTGCACTGGGGATGCTGGACAAAGCTCATTTCACTTCCACACACGTGGTCCCACCCAGCACAGGGTAGATGTGTGAGGGCTCCCCACCCCTCCCAGCACAGCCAGCACTGTTCCCAGCTTGCTGCTCAGCTCCCAGCTTTATTCAGGTCAGGGGTATTTCAATCACACAGTTACTGCTGCAGCTTCACAAATTCGATGATGCTCCAAAGTTGATTTGACATCATTCCAGTTGTTGGGATGTTTTTCAGGCACATGCATTACAGTGCAATTCTCATCAGTGGCATTACTTGGTTCTCCTGGCCGCCAGAACCTGGGACAGAGACAGGCTTGTTACTCCCCAGTGGCCACTGTAAAGCACTGCTGGAAAAGGCCACAGCAGGATGCAAGACTTGAAGGGAAGAGACAGAAATTCCCAATGCTGATTCATGGACAGAAGCAGTGCCCTTCCTCCCACTCCATATCCCACTGGCACCAGTGTCACATGGAAACCTGCCTCCTTCCTATACAGCCTTCCAGCACAACAGGGCCCTTCTCCAGCCTTCTGGGGGGAACTGACCACCACCACTCATCCCATGCCCTTCACACCCAGCAGAGCCCCGTGTTGGCCTCCAGGGCAAGTTTGTTCTCCAGAAGACACAGCAAGGACAATCCTGATGCTCTCTCCCTGTGCCCCATCTCTTTCCCAGCATTTCAGCACAGGCCATTCCTGTGCATCTAAGTGCAGTGAATGGAGGTCAGGCTAGTCGGGTCATTGGGGTTCTGAAGGGTTCTTGCTGCTGGCAAGATGTGGCTTTTTCTATGCCTACTGCATTGATTTCCAGGTCACAGGCAATTAATTCATAACCAATAACCAGCACAGACCAGGCCATGTGAACCTGGTGTCCGACACAGCCCTCTTCTGCTGCATCTCTGATCTCTCACAAGGAAGCATGGTGAGAAGCCCCCTCTCATGCACCAGCAGACACCCTCATATCTCCCCTACTTTCTTTCCCTACCAGGAGCCACATCAAACACTCTTCATCCAGAGATACTCACGCTGCTGTCACATTATATGGAGTCTTGTCCACCCACTGCCACTGGCCCACATGCTCTGAAAACAGACCAATGTAGAAATTCTCTCTTTTTGGCTCTCGTTTTATCTGCTCAGAGAGGAAAACCTGGCAATCAGAGAGAGTGAAATGTCCATGAGGGGCAGGACTGAGTACAGGGAAGCATCAGGAGGCCCTGGGGGGTGGGGCTGGTGGCAGAGGAGAGCTGGTGCTGCAGGGGTGCAGACAGGACATTCCCCCTCCCCTGCAGGACAAGGAGGGGCTCTGAGTGCCCTCCAGGGCCCAGCACTGTGTCTCTGGCTGCTGGGTCCCTCTCTCAGCCCTGTGCACCTACCTGCTCTGCCTTGCTGGTGATCACCACCAGCTGGGAGCCCATCCCAGTGCAGTTCTGCTCACTCTCAGCCCACTTCATCTTATCAGTGGACAGGAAATAGCAGCTTCTTTGAAACCTTCTCCAGCCCTTTGGACAGCACATCCAGCCTCGGTCTGTGCAGGGAGAGGACAGAGACATGAAGGCTACTAACAAGAGATGGTGATTGCAAAGATCCAAGATTTCCAGGGACAGTGCTCATGTTCTGCTTAGTGACTTCTCCTGAGAGAAAGTGCTTGAAAAAACAGGGATAGTACAGACATTTCTTCCCATTGCTTTGGGGTATGACCAGTGAGCTTTGTGTACCCAAAGCCGTGGTGGTCCTTGTAAGGGGATCTCAGGTCTCGACAAAGTTCTTTTGGTGATGTGGTTTGACTCTGGTACAGTCTCCTTTAGGCCCTTAGCCCCAAGGACGAGGGCACATTGCAAGTACTGACCTGTGCCTTGTGGCACCGCTGAGTCGCACTTCCACTCCGAGAACTGCTGCTGCAGGGCTGTGGGCTGGTCACTGCTGTGGCAGAAGGGAACCACTGCAAAGGGAGAGGAAAGGCGGCAGGATTACCCCTTCCTCCCAGCTCCCCACACAGCATCTCTGGCCTTCGCTCTCCTTCCACGATTTCCTCACCAAGCACTGTCCCAGCTGGCACCTCTTCAGGCCCAAACAAGTGGCACAGCTGCCTTCCCAGCCAGAAAGAGACCGTCTTCCAAGTCAGACAGCACAAGCACCACTGGCAGCACATCCCAATGAGGGCATGCCACACACGGCAGGATTGATCCCACCCAACCACAGCCACTGCCATGCACATACCTACAGCCAGTCTACAAAGCAGCCATTCAGTGTCACAGTTTGTCTCTTCCTAAACTGCACATCAACAGTCATTTGGAGGAGTGACCCATCAGCTGGGCCTGTTCCATCAGCAACAGACAGTCCAGCTGAAGGTAATCACATACAGCTGGAGCTGCTGAAACCAGGGTGGAGCAGAAACTCCTAGGATTTACTAGCTCCCTGTTTGTGGGGAATAATGCAGTGTTGGTGACAGGCCACACTGACTGCCCCAAGGACTTATTAGTAACTCAGACACTCAGGAGCATTGATTAGAACCTGATCAGGCTGTGCTTGGCAATACAGATGTCTATTTTTATCAATCATTTCATTTAGAAATATTTTTACTTGTGAGCAGAACAATCATAGTGGTCCCAGTGCCTGCTTAATGAATTGCTGTAATGGAAGAAGTCTCAGAGGAGATGGGCAAGGGCAATGCCTGCCTGACCACCCCTGTTGCCAGTATAGGTGACCTTAGAGCTACACAAGGGGGCTGAGAAGATAGTTGGCTTTTGGTTTAGTTCAGCTGATGGATTTGACCATCTGTGGAAGTGTTCATCCCTGGAGAGATCAAAAAAAGTGCAGTGTCTTCCTCAGCCAAATCAGCACAGGGCCAGTGTATACCTTAGTCCAAAATAGTGTAAGAAACTGAATGACTAACAAAAACAGAGCTGAAGAAAGCAATGGGCCTGAGCTGGCTTTAAGTCTCCTATTTTGTCTTGGTATTCGGGGACACTCAATGTCTTGATGTCAAGCACACTGCAGAACTATGTCCAGTTTTTGGCCCCTCATAACAAGAAAGATATTGAGGTGTTGGAGCATGTCCAGAGAAGGGCAATGGAACTGGGGAAGGGTCTGGAGCACAGGTCCTGTGAGGAGCTGCTGAGGGAGCTGGTGGAGGGGGGTGTTTATCCTGAAGAAAAGGAGGCTCAGGGGTGACCTTATCACTCTCCGTAACTCCCTGAAAGGAGGTTGAAGCCAGGTGGGGGTCAGCCTCTTCTCCCGGGTACCAATAAACAGAACAAGATGAAATGGTCTGAAGTTGAGCCAGGGAAGATTTAGTTTGGATATTAGTAAAAGCTTCTTCACTGAAAGGTGGCCAGGCATTGGAACAGGCTGCCTAGAGAAGTGGTGGAGTCACCGTTCCTGGTAGTGTTCAAAAGACGTGTAGATGTGGCGCTTGGAAACATGGTTTAGTGGTGGGCTTGGCAGTGGTTGGTTAATGGTTTAACTACCTGACCCAAGCTGTCTTTTCCAAAATTAATTGTTCTATGATTCCATGCTTGTATGACCAGCAATTAAAATCATGTTTGAATTGTGATCCATCTGTGCATTGCAATGGCCACTCTCTGCTACATGCAATTCGTACTGGTGTTTCATTTAAATGCTCTATCACTCTGCTAAACCAAAATCCTATGTAGCATCAATTAACTTGGATAAGTAAATTTTCATTAAAAAAATTAAACCTTCCATGTGTATCAGATGCTAAAAACCCAGCCTAAAACTCCCCAGCCATTTAGCTGAGTAATGTGAAAGGTTATATATTTGGGAACAAAGCAATACAAACTTCTGGGACGCGGACCCTAATGGCAGCAACAGGTAAAGCAGTGATTTATGGTAATAAGATGCCTCTTCCAGAATCCATCATGGTTATTGACAATTTGTGCAAACGTGCCATGAATTATCTTTAATTGAAAATGCGAATGAAACAGTGATCACAATCTGCACAAACAGCATGTCCAGGAATAACTTCTAATGAGTTATTCTGCAATCAACCCTAAAAAGTTGTGAGAGTTAATTAACTGCACTGTGCAGTTAATCCTGGAGATGCCAGGACTGTGAGAAGCCATTTTTTCCACTAGGACACAAAGCACATCCAAGTACCTTAGAGAGCCTAAGTGCAGATTCATCTGCCTGTTACAGACATTTGTGCTTCTGTCTCCACTTTTTCCCATCTGCCAAATGTCACTGAGTTCTTTCTGTGGGGAATGAAGGTAGAGAATTGTTCCACAGTTCCAAAAAGGCCATGCAAGATTGGAATGTGCAATCTGGGCACACTGACAAGGCCTCAGGGTAAACAGTGGAAGATTTGGGGGGTGTATGCAGACATATACAAAGTCAGGGCAGGAAAACCTGAGACCTTACACAAATCCCAGACAACCATGAGGTTCTGAAAACTGCCATGCTTTAAGTAGGGCAAAAGACCAGAGACTTCCAGAAGCCCCTTCCCACCTAACTCTTTCCATCATTCTAAGAAAGAGGATGGGTGCAACAGAACCACCTGGCACAGTGCTGGGGTAGCCCTAGCTCCTACATACCAGCACACCATAACATCTGGTTTGGCTGGCCTGCAAGAGGGAGGTTTGTGTCATGTTGCAGCCGTGCCCTTAAATCCCCAATGTTTAAGTAGTCAGGAAAGATTCTGTTTCTAAACAAACCTTTCAAATGTTCAACATTTGGGTTTTCTGTGCCCAACTGTTGGTGCTAGTAAAAGCCCCCTCTGGTTGGAAGATATTCCCCTCTGGGCTCAGATTTCTCTGCTTTTCTCCCAGCACTCCCCCCAGACCTCTCCCTTGTAACCTCCTGCACATACTCACTGAGGATGACGACAACGAGGGCAATGCACACCAAGAGGAGCAGCAGTGAGATCAGCCATGGTGGCCAGAGTGAGTATTTCTGGGGATGGTGCTCAGGCTTCTTCGTCTCAGGAGGTACTAAAAGTGAAGGAACACACCAAACAAAACACAACAGTCAGCTACGGGTCTGTCAGTCCACAGTCCACATACCAAGGATGTACTGCTCAAGGGAGAGCTCCTCAAAAGAAAACAAAAGAAGTTTCATTTCTGATGTGGAAGTTACATGGTTTGGGAGAAGGGCAGACTTGGACAGAGCAGGGGATGTCTGTGGTTTCTGGAGCAAGTCAGATTCAGTGAGTGTGTTCCCAGCCCAGCTAGTGAGCCAACAATGCTAATTGTTGGTGTTTGGGGGTGAGCCTTTCACAGGGCCTCAAAATCTGCAGTGAAACAATGTCTTTCTAGATTGAACCCAAAGCCGCCAAATGCAACATTGCTCAAACCATGATACTTGAGACATACATGGGAAGATTTCATGTTGACTTCTTCCCAGAAAACTTTTCTGCCATTTTTCAGCTCCTTCTTAATTTTTTGGACTTCCTGTGCAGAAGGTTGGTGTAATCTGAGTGAGGATGGAGACAAAAAATGTGCAAGGCTATGATGGCACATCATCATTGGGAGATTAAAAGATATATTTTTCCCTTCCATCTCTGCTTTCCAAGTCAGGGTCCAAAGATTTGCTGTAATAAAACTAGGTTGTGCTAGACTGGATATTTGGGGAGAACAGAGGGCTGTGTCCAGCAACCTGAGTAAAGTACTCAGATTAAGACTTGCCAGGACCTGACTTTTGTCTAGAGGGATATTGCCAGTACTGAGGAGGTTTGGGAGCAGGCAGGAGAGTGGGTCACAGGGAAGGAGAAGCAAGCACTTGTCAGGGGATTGTTCTAGCTTGTGGCAGGTACACAAGCCAGGGCAAACAGGAAGATAAAGAGACACCAGCACTCACTGCAGGACAGGAGGGAAGAAGTTTTGGGAGAGACTGATATTAATGATAAGATTTAGAGAGCCTTCATTCGTTGTTCAGCATGAAGCTCTCGGGTCTGTCAGCAGCCAAGTGTGTCTGCCAGACATGCCTAGTAAGCAAGACTGTCAGAAACCTGCTCTTTGTGGAAGCCTTCTGACTACTTCCCAAAGGCTTGGGAGAGACAGCTACAGCAGGGCAAAAGGCATCATCTTTCATTATCTGGAGAGAAAACATGAATTGACAGAAAAGATCCAGGTTTCCCTGGTCAAATCATGTTTTTCTAGCCAGAGCTTTTGCCTTGGTGAAAACAAAGAACTGGCTTGTGATCTGGAGTCCAGCCACCTACTGTGGACAATAGCTCTATCCAGTCCAAACAATTTTTTTGATATGCAGCACATACAGAGGCTGACTGTTCAACCTGTGCCCAGTCAGACCTGAGCATCCCACACTCACACCCAGGCGGCACAGGGAGCACTGAAGGCTGTGCACCTCAGCAACACGACTGAAGTGCAGTAATTTTGTGCACACTCGGTGGGTTGAGCTCCCTGCAAAATGCTTTCCACAGTTGGTCTGTGCTCTGTAACGTGTCCAGCATGATCCCAGCACAACAGACTTGATGTCTTTGGAATAATCATTTGGAACACAATGGGGAACTTCCACCACCCCCACCTCACCAGAGTGGAAATGCTAACTACATCCAGAACCAACTAATCTTGGTGCGCTGAAAACAGTGAGCTTTCAAGTCAGACAGGACTATGTACACTCTTTATTTCCATGACTCATGCCTCAGAGCAGGCAAGGAATAACCTGGAGCTGATGCCTGCTCTGTTTGGGATCGTAAAACTGAGGTAAAGCTGTAAATAGGCAAGCTAATATCCTAAGGCAGCAGTAATTATTTATTTCATTTTTAACAAATTATCATTCATTGATTTGTGCACACATACTTTTACTGCCCTGGAACCTGCTGTTGTGTAGGGTCCTGTATGTCAGGGCAGAAGCAGTGAGCCTTTCATAGAACATCTCTATGGGTTCCTACTTGTGGCATAATGACTACAGAGTACAAACTAATCAGAATATGCCTTTAATTTGCACAAAGTCTAGTAAAAGAACCATTTTACCACTGTAATTTTTAATAGGAAAAAAAAAAATGGTTTTTTGGTGTGTTAACTGTTTTTCAGGAGTGGAAGACATCAATTACAGAGTTGGATCTCCCTCCAGATCTTAAATAATTCTTTTTCTATGTATTCAACAATGTTCAAGCTTTGGGTCTCTCTTCTCCAAGGACCATTTCTCAATCAGCCATGGACAATGGGGTTAGGTTTCCGCAGGCAGTACCACTTCTCATGAAGCTGCAGACTACAACTGACTGCTCTACTGTAAGCAGGCATGTTGATTCTCTTCTCCTACCCTCTCCACAAGCAGCAATCTGTAGTCTCACTCAGAGGCAAGAGCAGCCAAGGCTTGGGCTTATTTGCTGCCATTTGCTGCTTTGGGAGCCCTTCCACCTTTGTGACAGATCAGACTGTTTGTAACAAACCACAGTCTCTACTGTTGGTACTCAGCATGGTCCAAAAATGACTCTTTCAAGACTACATAACATGTAGGGGACTGAGGGAGCCCAAATACATTCCTTAATGAATGGTCACTTGAAACCTACTGTTTGTGCTCCCTTGTTCATGTTGCAACTCCAGTTCACCCTTCCTCTTGGAGACGTTCCTCAAGACTCCTATTTCAAAATTCCTTCAGTCTCCTGATCATTTAGCTCATTTTTCTCACCAATCCATCAAGATCAGGTAGGAACCAGAGTCATAGAAGGAAAAATGTCCATTTCCTCTTCTTCAGTCCTGCTCCCTCCAGCTCCCTTTCTCCCAAATAACCCATTCATTCCTTACCTTTAACCACTGGAGCCGGTGATTCATTTTTGAACTTCACCTCAGCATAGGTGATTTCTGATGCCATTTAATCACAGTGTGACCCTGTACTTAGTTTTGCCACGTAAAAGGTGGTCCTTTTAGGTCCTTGTTTCCAGAGGGTGACACCAATACTTTACTGAGCCTTTCCCATCTGTTCATTCACCCTCTGCCCATCAAAGAAGGCTGTGCTGAACACTGGAAGCACTGGCAATAACCTGAGAATTCCTGGGAGCTCAGAAATGCTCCAACGAGATTTTCAGTTTCGAAGCCCAAGAAATCAGCCCCGGCACTATGGAACCTCTTGAGACATAAAAGAAAAATGAGAACCTAACAACTGAAAAGGAAGTTGCACTGCTTCCCCATATCAGATTCTCAGCTGATAGGCTTCCTTTTCAAGACATTTGTAGGGTTGGGGTTTTTTTTCCCTCTTTTTAACTTTTTACATAACTATCTCCCCTTCCCTTATTTTCATGCCTTTCTTTGTCTGTTAGTAATTCTACCATTGCTCTCATGTTTGCAGCTATCACAGGTCCTAGCCCAGCTTAACCTGCAGTCCAATTCAAAATGCATTCTGCCCTACTTGTCCCTTGTGGTTAAGCTGCATTTGCTACATCAAATGTCGCAGCTATGTCTCATTCTTCGAAGTCAGTCCCAGTTGGAAGCTAGCACTAGAACAAATCTCAGACTAGGAAATGTTCCTTTAGAAGTGAGACTGAGGAGTTGCAGCCTTAGACAGAGCCATAAAAATAATCAGAAGGTTGATATATCCAAGAAGAAACAGAAGGATCAGGCTGGGGTTAGGGAGGGGAACAAACAAAGTGGAATTTTAAAATAAAATTATGTTGATGGTCCGAGAGATTATTGGGAAGAGTACACACACAAACTTTTCTATTAAATCCTGATTCACAGCCTGTGGAAGTTCAGAGCAGTGCTTGCTTCAAGCTCCACTTCAGAGGCTGAAAAGGGATGGTTATTTATGTCATTTATCTCCCTTATCTGCTTTCTGGTAAAGACCTCTGATATTACCTTGGGCAAAGTATCAGTGTTTAGTCTGATTTCAAGAATCATCTGAGCAGATCTTGAAAGGAGACAAGGGAAATGGCTGCTGAGATACATTCTAAATCAGATTTCTGAGAACATATGCCTATAAGTCAGGCAGGGCAAGAAGGGTTCAGTCAGCAGATAGGACTCAGGTTTGGGTCAGAAGGGACCTTCAAAGACTATCTTCCCCAGCCCACCTGCCATGGGCAAGGACATCTTTCACTGCATCAGGCTGCTCAAAGTCCGTTCCAACCTGGCCTTAAACATTTTCAATTAAGGGGAATCTGCAACTTCTCTGGGCAACCTGTTCCAGTGTCTCAGCACCCTCATTGTAAAGAATTTCTTCCTTATATCTAACCTAGATCTGTCTTTTTTAAATCCATTATCCCTTATCCTACCATTACAGGTGCTGTTAAAAGGCCTCTCTCCGTATTTCTTATAAGCCCCCTCTAAGTACTGAAAAACCACAACAAGGTCTCCAAAACAACCAGAAGGAAGAAGTTGGTTAGTTTGACTAGCTGGAATTCCCTTAAGGCAGAGCAGAATGAGATGCTCCACAGGACATCCAGAGAGCACAGAGGGTACACAGAGCAGAGCTGGAGCTGAGATAGGGCAGCAGAAGGAAGAACATGCACCAGACAACAGAGGACAACAATGTGGCAGAAGCTAACGGGAATCTGAACACAGATTATGGAGAACTGCCCCTAAACAGAGTGGGGCACATGTAACTGGATGTCTTTACCAAGGACCCTCCTCGTGTCTTGTGTGTCTTGAGCTAACTTTACTTCTCCTTTATGTACTGTGTGCAAAGAGGGTGACTTTTGCACAAGAATAAGAACAGTTGCAGGAGAGAAGCCTGGTCCCTCAAGAGGATGCATGCTGCCTGCTTCTCTTTCCAACATCCTTCCAGCACTATCCTTTGTCTGCAGGCTTGGCCCTCTCACTGGGATTAAGCCTCTCTAAGTGTCTACTGAAATCTGGTTAAGCCCTCAAATTTCTTGTCGAGAATTCAGAGCAATCCTCTGCATGCTTCCCCCTGCCCCCACCCAACAAAGCCTCAGCAGACCCAATCTCATGGGGAAAAAGCTTCCTGGTAGGGTTTTTCAAGATTTCCACTGTGAAGAAACAGGAAACACAATCAGCAGACAGAGGAGGAAGTTACACAGCAGCTTCATGAGCTTTTTCCATTGAAACACATCTCCAAACATAGCTGAGGCATTTCAAATGCAAATTCAGGCTCTAGCTGCTCTTTTTATTAGATTACATTAGACTGCACTCAAACGTCAGTAGACAGCTCAATTCTTCTTTCTCAGCCATCAGAGCTGTTGCTTGCTGTCAAAATTCAACCCTGAATCATACTTCCATAGGATGCAGGGCTGAGCCAATGTGTAACAACAGGTGATATTCCTGAGGGAAAAATTTGTCCTTTGTATTTCGTATGCACTGATGGCATGTAAATGAGTGGGAGATATGAACAATTGGACCCTGCAGTTAGTTGTGGTGCTGCAAAAATAATTAAAAAAAAAAAATCTTGCCTAAAAACCCCCAAAACTCACGTTTTGCTGCCTTGCAGTCCCACTGCTGTTCCTCAGTTACTCCCTTCCCCCTCCTCCTGTGTTCTGCTCACTCCCTTGTCCTTCCACAATACCTGTGTTTCCCCACAGATGTCTTTCAGCTCGGCCCAACCCCACGCTGCCGGGTGCCTCCCATGCTCTCAGCTCTCACGTGCCTCACAAGCCCCAGCTCCTCTCTGGGACTCCCCCAGTCCTGCTCTCCCTCCTTACTCGTGCTCCAGCTGCTGGTTGCTCTGCAAGCTCCACAGGCACCATTTGTCCCAAAGAGAAGGCAGTAGAGGCACTAACTCTCTTTCTCCCCTACATGTCAATGAGGTTTGAATAAGGTAGTATCTGCAAGCCTTTCACCCCACAGCCAGCATCACCCTATTTAGCAAGCAGATCCACGTGAGCAGAGGAAACAGTGCCATTGCACACGCATTATGTCTTTTGAAAATTCAGCTGAACCTATTGAGCTAAATTCCAATTTATCAGCAAAGAGTAGGACTTGAATCCTAAAGCTGTGACCCCACACATCCAAAAGAAATCCCATTTTTAAATTGAGCACAGCTGTGGTGAAAGCTGCAGGGAAGTGAGACACTTCTTACAAGCCACTTTGAATAGAGAGGGGCAGCTGAGGGAATTGAGCTGAAGGCTTGTGAGTCATCACAAGTGACATGGAGGCTACACAGGGACATCACATTGGCCCCTCAAATACCTAGACCCTGTTTAGAAGATGTGACAAAAGGCAAAATGAAGCTGACATGACTAAAATGTCTACCCAAAGGGATTATCAGTATGCATTTTTCAACAAGCTGACCTTGCATCCAAATGAGGAAAACTGAAATGAGCGTGACCTCCAGTAAGTGCAAAACCATAACAAAGCAAAGGTGTCAGAACTTCCTTGAACCCTTTATATTTGATATATTGCCTTGAGGGCAACTGAAGAGCAGGGTATAAAATAAGCAGTCAGAGAGAACAAGGACATCAAAACAAAGCTAAATTAATTATTTGTCACAACAGAATAAATTGGTGAAATTCACACACAAGAACCCTGGTTTGTGGGGGACTAAACCAAAGGATCTGTCCAAAAGAAAAGCGATTGTGCAAAAGGTGTGGAATTAGCAGGTCTGGGGAAGATGGTCCCAGGGATTCTCGGGAAATTCAAAGGTGAAACAGTTGCTAACAGCAGTGGCCTTTTGCCTTAAACTATCTTTTAATCAACAAATCCCAGGCAGGCAGGGAACATATCAAAGAAGGGGAAGGGGAGAAGTCTCAGGGAGATTTAGGAAGTTAAAGGTTTGATATCTCTAGTGGCCAGGTTAATATAACAAAAGAATTAATTAATGGACATGTGTATAAGTACGATGTACTTCGAGGAGAGTCTATATGACTCTTGTAAGGAAACGCTGCCTCTTGTAGGTCTTTGCCTACAGTCCTGGCATCACCTGCTCTTATGGCACTTCTAGCTAGCACAGTCTTCCAAGTCACTTAGATAAAAGCCTTAACCAAATCCAGGCTTTATGTCCCTGCACCTGGGTGAGAAGAGCATCAGAAGTGAATATATGCCACCTTCTTGGTCTTCCCTCTCCACACCCCCTTGCTCCTCCTCAGGGATTAAGGCTATGGAGCAGAGCAGCCAGGGGAAGAGCATAAAAAGGCACTGGAACATGGAGAATGGGGACCCAAGGCCTTGAGCAGTTAATAAGGGATGTCAAATACCACATTGAAGGGATTCAGGCAGCAAGAGCTTCTTGAGAGCTCCTGAGGGATTTGGCTGGTTAGAGAGCACCTAGTCATAAGTGATGCCATTGTGTACCCTGCTGCATGGAACTGGTTAGGGCAGGGAGGGGCAGGATACTGCAGTTCATACTGCTCCAGGAGACAGTGTGGGAGCACAGCAGCTTCCTGGGATCTGAGAGGAAGGCACACTATGCCCTTCTCAGCCAAGGCTGACACCAGCCAGAGCTGCAGGGAGAAGACACCTCTTCTGGAAGGCAGTCAAACCCTCTAATGATGGAAGGCGAATCAGGGTTCCATACAGGTTGCTAGGAGACCAAGGAAAAAATGGCTTATATGGAGCAGTGAAAGCACAAGGAAAAAAACATTTGAGCATCCAGAGGTGAAGAGGAAACAGGGAAGCAGTGAATGGACAATGGGAAGTGGGAGTCCAAGCAATGAGTGGGATGGATTAAACAGAAGGTAGCACTGTGACGCCACACAAGTTTCTGGCAGGTGGCAGCACTTCACCATAGGCAGGCCTGAGTCTGCAGAAACACACGGGATACTGAGCAGAACCACCCAGAGTGACATGAATACATTGCCAGAGATCAGCAGCTCCCCAAAATGCTATGGTTACAGTACCATGCAGAACACAGGGGAATGAAAGAAAAGTAGGAGAGATGAAAAGAAATGTTCCTCCCCAAAACGGTTTGTGCATTTCTCCCCTGGCCACATCCCTACCAAGTTTTAGTGAGGGCTGAGGGTTTCAAGCAGGAGAGATCATGTCCCAAGGTTACCTGAGCTGAGGGAGCTCAAACTCAGTGAGAATCGCGAAGGGAAAGTCGTGTGCTCACTGTAGTGTGATGATAGGTTACCAAAATCCCTCAGGTATTAGGAAAGGAATAAGAGAAAGAAGAACATGATCCAGAGAATCTTCAAAGAGACAAGAAACCCCAGCCTGCCTCTTTACATGTAGCATTAACAGGATTTTCTTCAAAAGAGCAAAGACATGTTTTATTCATCTCCCCTAATTAACAGATTACCAAATCAAAGCCGACAGAGGGCGCATTCAGATGCATTTACCTCAGAGCTTTGGTTTATGCCATTATCGGGAACATTGCACCTTTGCCTCCTTCCTTTTTTGGATCTGAGTCACAAATCTCAAGGCTATAAATTGCCACAGCACCACATCTGACTTCAAACCCGGGCCAGATCCAAGTCCTGGTCAGACCCTAGTGGGCTGTTTTCAGAGGTGGGGCTGTGAAGTTTATCTTCTTAGAGTGGGCACATGGAATTCACATGAACAAGTTGTGGCCACGTAACACCTCCCCACAGAAGCAACTCTTCATGCTTCATTTCTAGTTCTGTCTAAGGATCACACAGATCTCCACAGCCTTGCATTCAGTTTGGCTACTCTCTGCCCAGTGAGGTCAATGCATTTGCACTCCCTCTCTTGAAGGCGGAATGGGGGGAGTGGAAAGAAAAGCACAAAAATAGAAAACAACCACAGTCACCAAGCATAGGTGACTGTGCAAGGTTAACACTTCTCAAGTATGGGGGCTGTCACATAAGGTCACTCGGATCTTTGCTGTAACCTTAGGGCCACTCTTACTGGAACTTAAACTGTTTCCCTCCACATCCTCTCATCCCCTCTGTGCATGTGAGGGGAATGCAGTAGAAAACCTCACAGGGAGGTGTTGGGGAGAGCCATACTGGTTAGGGTGTCCCAGGAGGTGGTACTGGAATAGCAGCACAAACCTCCCTGGCCCTGCAGAGCTCCCTCACCACCTCCTATTCTCAAGGACGGATTTATCAGGAAGACTGCAAGTGGCCTGTGCTGCCCCTTGCCCTGTAGCCAAGGTGGCCCTGCAGGCCATTTGCAGCCTCCCAGCCCAACTCGTGACGGCCAGCAGCGAGGTGAGGGGACACCACCTACCTCCAGAGCAGCCATCCCATGTGTCCAGTCAGGATAGGACAAAGCAAAAGCCATCTGGAAACAGCCACAGAAAGCTGAACTAAAACCAGGGAGTACAGTCAGCTCAACCAAACACTCCTTGGCACCTCATTAATGAAACATGATGGAGAAGTTTTAATGCCAGGCAGGGAGGCCTCAAGCTTTGGGGTTCAACCATATGCAGGAGCCTCCTCATGACACAGATGTCAACACAGTCAGATGGGGAAGGGCAATTTTTCCTTTGAAGAGCACGCTCTCCAGGTGCCTTTGTCACCCACTTTTACCGTGGCTAAAACCACCAGGACACTGAAGTCAGCACAGTGAAGCAAGGGGTGGGCAAATGGCATTCCAGGTGCCAGCCTCCAGCACACAGCTGGCACTGACCCAGAGGGCAAAAGGTCCCTGCTGCTGACTCCCTGCTGGCTGGGAGTGACGAAGAGGGCAAAGTGCTCCTCGATGACTCACGATGGCCCGCAGCACCATGGCCCACATCTCTTAGACTCTGCCTCCAGATCACAGTTATTTGCACATTTAGCATTTTAAGACGAGACAGGTCAGGCTCAGCACACCATCCTGGCCCTCGCAGAGCCTCTGCCCTTTCTGAAGTGAAGGATGACTGTCAGATCTCAGCATTTCCCTTCACTGACCAACCCCATGTCAGACATCTCACCACACTGCTGGCCCAGTGTGGGACCCACCTTGCCACAGCTGAGCACAAAAGTTGTGCTAGGAAATACTTCAGACTGGAGGTATCTTGTTCAAACCTTGCTCAAATCAGGACTACATCTGGAGCTAGACCAGGCTACTCAGGGCAGGTTATCTGCTTATGGTAACCCTGTTTCTGCATGGGATGTATTGCTTAAGGGCTTTTCCTGGTTTTCTACCCAAAAAAAGTAATTTCCAAGCACACTTCATACATGTACCCATAGTATTGACTTCAGCTTTAGGTACTGGTGACAGCAGCCCCTGACTCTGGGCCAGACATACAGCTGTATCTATAGCCACTTAGCATGTATTCTCCAAAGAAAATGCACTCCTACCCCTTACCTCTCACTGGAATCCAGCTCCTTGTCCCTGCCAGCTAACCAAAAGGATGGTTTGTGTAGTGCTACTGACACAGCATCTCACACATCTTTGAACAGTTTGCTTAACACCATAAACATGGACTTACGGACAAGTGCTTAGCCATCACTTTAAAAAAGACTAGGAGAAGTTCTATTCCTTTGGGCCAAACTTTAAACACAACAGACATCCATACCTATATGCACACCGACCTCAAGAGGGGATGTGTGCCTGCCCTGGGACAGCTCAGTTCCAAGCCTTACATTATGGTGTCTGTGCATGGGATACCAGGACACGGCTAGATTTGGAAGCACCAGCTCCATCCCTGCCAAACTATGAAACTAAGCTGCGATTTCTTTTGAGAGGGCACCCCATCAGTGCTAGCCAGGTCTCAGGTGATGTCTGCTTGCATCCCATCCGCCCCCCTCTCGACTGCTGGGCGCCCAGCCGGACCCTGGAGACGGTGGCTGAGCCCAGGGATTGCGGGAAAGCCCGCAACAAAGGGATTCGGCAGCAGATGGCAGCACACGGCCACGGGTGAGACTGAACTCAACGCCTGGTCGTGGATGTCACCAGGCTTGGGAGGGCAGGGAGCGCCACACCTCTGTACCTAACACACAAAGCTCAGCACAAAGGCTGCAAGTTACAGGCGGCTCTCTCCTTTAGGGAAGGTCTCTTCAGACTGCTTCAAGGCTTGAAAAGCCAGTCGACTAAGCAAGGCAGCTGCCTCTGCCTCAACATGCAGGAGCTGCCTTCCTACAATGCCTGGGAAAGAAAAGGGAGAGCAGGCCATTGCAAGCTACCTGCCTGGCCTGCCCCAAACACAAGTGATGCAAGAAGTCCACCACAGGATCCCAGCAGTGACTGGAAAACATAGCTCTGGTCAGCAGCCACTACACGGTTCAGCTGCTGCTGTCTCATCTTCCTCTGCTCAGTTTCAAGGAATGTCCACCAGAGCCCCAGCTCTGGGTGGGGACATACAGCTATAGGTAATGGCAGGTGGCAAAATTAAGCTATCACTCTGCAATGGGCTTTCCCTGACTGTTAGCATGGACAGAGCTATTCTCTTGGAAGAAAGAGACCAGTAACAGTCTCCAGAATGAGAATCTATTGTTCACATAAAGTAATGAGCACTCAACAGACTACCTAGACCTTGGGGCATTACAGTGGGTGTTAACCACTTAGGCCACAGTGCTCTGCTTATGTACATTAACAGCCCAGTTGTTCTTCCTCCTAGAACCTTGAAGGTTTATGCTGATTTAACAGCATGAATTCAGATTCAGATCCTTTCACCTCATTATCAAAGCTCAGGAAGACTTTGGGGGTTTTGGTTTCCTGTTTGGTTTTTGTTTGATTTCCTGCAATGTACAACCCTTCCTCTCCATTTCTTCAGGAGTCCACACACAGCATCAAGGCTTTGTGAAATCTGGCAGGTTTGTGTCTGCAATCCATATTGTGTGGCTATGGTAAGAGCAGTTGCTGCATGGCTGTGAGATACTAAGTCACAGAACGTAGAATATAATTAATGGGAGAAGGGACGGGGAAACACTCACATCCCACCTCAACTACAGCTCCCACAGAACTGACAACCAAAAACCAGATAAAACTGGCATCTTCCCTTTGACACTTGTTTCCTGATTCTTTCTACACGCTACAGTCTGTCTCCCAACTGGAAGAAAGGGAAGAAGACTTGCACAAGACCCACCAAGCTGTGCATTCTAGCAGGCCTTGCTTTGAGGAAAGGCATGGGGACTGGGAAGGTCTCCACACAAGACTAAGCTCTCCCTCATGAACTGTTTCCCAATCTTCTGTGCTTCTTGATGCACAAACAGAAGTATACCCCAGCACTTCCCTTAGGTGAGCCCCATCTGAAAATCCTCCTGCTCTAGAGAAGGACCCTTTTAGGCTTTTCAACTCTTTTTGCAGCAAGTACTACTGAAAGGTCTGAGAAGTTCCACCATAGCTTATGAGTAAAATGCTTCATCTTCTCCTTGCCAGGACCTATACAACATACCCATCCTATTCACCAAAATAGGGCTTTGCTCCTAAAGCTGAAAAAATGACATTTTCTTCCAGCCACTACAGATTCTAGAATGTTTGACAATTCAAACAGCTGACTTAAAAGGTTAAGACTTCTCATCTTTACCCAGGCCACAAGACTTCTGTTGTACTTTCAACACAGCCATATGCACAGCTTTGCTGTGTGGCAGAGGAACGTGGAGCAAGCATGCTGTGTAAGATGGCTGCAAGCAGCTTGATAGAACAATGTCAGGGCCCTGAGCACATCCTCCACCTCCTGGGGGACTGGCTGCCTGGACTCAGGTCCAGCTTAAGCAATAGAGGTGTTTGGGTTTGAGAAACCTCAGCAACATTGGCCTTATCATAGCCAAGGGTCTCACCCTTGGTCCCTGCCTGAGCTAGCGTAGCCATGCCTGGCCATGTCCCTGTCTGGCCATGTACCTCGTGATCTAAATCCTCATCCTGACCTGCTCTGATCTTTGTGCTTAGGCACGTCAGGACTGCTCCTTTGCTGGTGAGGCCACTGCCCCTGCCTGCCCTGCTGTGACTCAACTTCCTGCCTCCTCTCTTTCCAAGCAGCTTATCCTTGCTGCCCCTAACAAAGGGCCCACTCAGCTCACCTTGCCCATCTCTGCAGCAGGCAGAGACTGTTTCCCATCTACCAGTATGGAAAGAATAACTTCTGAAAATATCTGCAGACTGTAGGAGCCTCTAATGTCTGAAATGCTAAATATCAGGGCAACCAAGTTTTCTCGCTTGTTTTATCCACACTCTTATCAGGCCCCACATGAACCTGCAGTCAGGCCTGTTTCCATGTTGTTGATTCCATGATACCATGTTTCGTATTGTGTGAGTTTTTTACCCCATTTGGAACAGCCATGTCATTTTTGTGTCCTTCTTCCACACTCCTACCTCTTTGCCCAGACAGAGCCTGAACCCATCACTCCTGAAGTTGCTCTTGTCCAGTCTGCAGGCCACATCACATATGCAGAAGGATAAGCAGATTGTGAGGATCTTGCTGGAGACACGAAGACCTTCAACCTAGAGGCTTCCAAAGCAAAAACAATTTGAAAACTTAGAAGACTCATTACATTCTTTTCCCCAGTATTACTTGTTTAATTACCATTTGCACCAGTACATCTTATGCTTTATATACATATATCTTTAATTTTTGCTTCTTCAGCTTTTCAAATACATAATATATTATCTCCAGAATACTAAGACAATACAGAAGAGGCTCCTAGTTAGTTGTTAATTGGTGCCATGAACTTCCTTGGTTGGGGAATTGATACACAGTTGAAATGACAGGACCTCACAAGGATGTGAGCAAACAAAAAGAAGACAAAGAAAACAAAATGCCAACCCAGCAGAGTCTGTGACGTCGCTTGCAGACTACAGCCATCCACAAGGTCAGAAGGCAGGGAGTTGAAGTACAGTGAGACTGCAGGAGTGACTATGAAGGCAGGGGAGGGCTGGCAGGGGGAAACACCAAGAGAGCCAGGGAATCAGGGTTAAATGACTACTTAAAATACATCCAAGAGCAGTTTGGTCCCCACTTCCACAAGTGGAACTGCAGCAGCTTTAGAGCTATTTCAAGAATGATGCTCCCCAGAGGGATGGTCTAAGTGAAACTGTCTCCAAAATGCCCTCAGTGTAGCCAGACAAAAACGAAAAGAGACCTTTGTCAGTACAAGGTGCATATGTGTAACTACTCTTTCAAAAGCCTCACCAGAAAATTTTTGCCCAAAGGGAAAAATTTCCTTGTGAAGGTGTGCTTGAGACACAAAAGCATTGCTGTGTTGAGTGTTCAAAACAGGAAGAAGCCTTCCAGCAAAGCACCAAAGCCCTAGTGTTCCAGTAACTGGGTACAGCTGTCCAAGAGTCACTGAGACCACCTTCCCAGCTAGTGTTTTGGCTTCTGAGCCAGCATGAAGGGTAGCAATTCAGCATTGTGAGGTTTCTGGCCTGCCCTGCGAGTTTGCCCAGAGTAATCAACACTTACACCCCAGACCACATCCACAGCTGCTAAAGATGAAGTACTGTCCACACTGAAGGGCCTCAGAAACTCCCCCAAAGAAAAAAGTAGAAAGTCATGGCCTTTTACCTCTTTCTAACTTCCTTAACCACATAGGAAATAGAGGGGGATTGGACATATTAAAAATTAAAAAAAAAAAAAATCTAAGTTCCAATAACCAGCTCACATCCCTAAAAGTTGGACTCAGAAGAAAAGTCAGTAAGGAACACAGGTGGGAGAATTTTGCTCCCACCGATCTCAGGATTGAGCCTACTATACATTTCTTGAGTTGAAAAGGGGAAGGAGACTGTCCCTTCATCAGAGAATAATCTATTTTCTCACCATAATAACTGTGGATATGCAATACTTGTAACACAGTGCCAAGTCACAACACAAGGCCAGGGCTCAGGATAGTGATGCAGGAACATGAAATGCTGAGTGGTGGGAATCACCTGGTTGTCATCTAGTGCAAGTAACGACCAAATTGTAAAAACACGCTTTTTTTTTCTTAAAGCTATTTCCAGTTAAAACAGCTCAGTGACAGTGAGGCCTTTGCTTGGGGAGAAAGGAGTTAAAATGAGAGAAATTCCTCCAGTGAACCTGCAAGCCAAATCAGGAGCCTCAAGATGGGGTGCCCACCTGGAACTACAGCGCAACAGCAGCAGGTCTACTCAAGGACTTGCATGACTCCTCCCACAGGAGCATGAGGACATCCAGCACTACCAACAATTGCACCAAAGACAGAAGAGTAGTGTGTGCATGGGGAGGGTCAGTCCTCACCACAGATGTCATTAATCCAAGAGGGTTTTGTGTTGAGACAAGACCTCTCTCCTTAGAGGTTCCATTTAGCAGGTGTAGCCAAATGCAGCTGTCCTCAGCACCGCAAGCTGCAGGGACTGCAGTCACTACTGAAAGCAGCCACAAAAAGCAACAGCCTAGCAAGAGAAAATTTAAAGGACAAGGAACTCAGAGGCACCTACCCAGCCTCCTCCTGTACCCACTTTCTTCAAGATTCTTGCTTTCCCTGTATGGAAAGACAGGGAAAAAGAGCTAGGATGTACCATGTAATGGCCAAGTGGATGGAGGAGATAAGGCTACCTCTTTCCTCCTTGCCCATCTTGGGAGGAATCAGTATGTTTCTCTTTAGGTTCAGTGGGATCAAAAATAGTAAGTTTAAGTGAAGGTCTGATCTAAAAAGGAAGGATTGTCCCAATTTGATTGAAGACTAGAGAGGTTTGTGCCCCCTCTGATCCCATTTGGTGCCTCTAGGTCATCAGTTTGTCCCATTCCACTGCTTTGATCATTCAGAACTGGACCCAGTTGGACTGCTGAGGAGCCTGATTGGGAACAGCACTGAAATAAAAAAAGGAGAATCAAATGAGCAGATCCAGTAAGACTTCTTAACTTATGGCTCTTCCCACGCCCATCAGGACACTACCCATCTTGTGTTCCATTCATCACCATTTACCTGGATGCAGTGCTGAAGTCTCCCCAGAGGTCTGTGGTAGCTGGTGCCTTGGATGCAGCTGCAGGAGCATCTAAGTCTAAAAGAATATCTAAGGCAGAAGAGAGAGAGAAAAAAATACATCAGGCTTATCAAGAAAACCCCATAGGCATTTAAACTGTCATCTTAAACAAACTCCTGGATGCAGGGGCAGAAAATCTTTGAAGGGATTCCAGCTTTCCCTCCAGGAGTTAGACTTTTTAAGGGGTTTGTTCTAACAGCTTGTCCTTCTGCTCAATGGGCACGGAGCCTCCAGCTGACACTGCAAGGGTACATTGTCTTCAGGAACTATTCAGTCTCCACTCAGCACACCACCTGACAGATTTGTCACTTTATTTATATGTCTCTCCCAGCAGACATAAGGCTCAGACTCAACCCAAGCTCAGCAGTCATAACAGCTGCCAAACAGGCACCACCTTAGCAGTACAAAACATGCACTGGGACCACATGAGCCTACTCAGAAGCTCGTGGTTTCTTCTCACTCAAACCTGTGGACTTCAGCACTGCTGCAGTCTCTGCCTTCACAAAGGCATCATCAGCTCCCCAGACACCTCTGCATGGTCACACTTCTAGCACAGCATCCAGAAGACTGAAGCAACCTCTTTGTTACAGAACCACAGGGTGATTTAAGTTGGAAGGGACCTCCAAAGATCATCTCATCTAGTCCCACTGCCATGCCATGAGCAGGGACATCTTGCGTTAAATCTGGTTACTCAAAGCCCCATCTAACCTGGTCTTGAACACTTCCAATGAAGGGGTATCCACAGCTTCTCTGGACAACCTGTTCCAGGGTTTCACCACCCTCATGGTAAGTAATTCCTTCTTTACACCAGATCTAAATCTACCCTCTTTCAGTTTAAGCCTGTCACTACAGGCCCTGGTAAAAAGTCTTCCTCCTCCTTTCTTACAAGCTCCCTTTATATAGTGAAAGGTCTCCTCAGAGCCTTGTCCTCCCCAGGCTAAACAACCTCAACCCTCTCAGCCTTTCTTCACAGGAGCAGTATTCCAGCCTTCTGACCATTCCCATGGCCCTCCTCTGGACCCAGTATAACAGGTCCACATCTTTCCTGCACTGGGGATACCGGAGCTGCCAAAGAGAACACACCATGTCTCAGAGGGCACTGCTGGCACTAGGTTGAACATGGGCTCGCTGAAGCAGCACCTGCCAGTGTCTGACAGACTGCTGGCTCAGGGCTAAGGGTTACCTGCACTGCTCGCATTGCTGGATTTCTGCACAGGAGGTGGTGTGACATGGTTGGCAATGGCTGTGGAAGAAGGGGGAGGTATAGGAGGGACTGCAATTTTGCCTCCTGGCGGGGGTGGCAGCAGGCTTAGGCCCCCTGATCCAGACACACGGGGCTTGGCTGCTCCTCCTTTCTTTGATGTCATGTTCTGTGTTTAAAAAAAAAAAGGAAGTGTAAAGAAGAGTTTCCGTTGGCATATCCAGAGAAAGAAGCAGGGTAAACTGGTCTGCTTACCCCAATGTTTAGTTTGATGGTCTGCCCTTCCTTAAACCCTAAGTCTAATTTGGGACGTGTGTCAGCTTCCTGGGACTCCTTGGAGATTTCAGTCTCCTGCTTCACCCACCTAAAAAGAAGAGAGGAAGACATGAGACCCTGTGGCAAAAAGGAACCGTGTTGTAGAAAAATGTGTGGTTTCTCTCTCCATCCCATCAAACCACCTTGCCTTATCAAACCAGCTACCTTCCTACTCCTGGTGTAGCACAGCACAAAGCTGGGACCACCACATACCCCTGAGGCTGTTTAACACTGCACCTGGAGCATCACAGGACCTAAGCTTAAGACTTACAGATCTGACCCAGCAGGGGCTCCCAGCTCGCATGACAGCTGGCAGCACACTCAAGTGTCCCTTGCCAGAGCAGGGCTTCAGGGCCACCCCAAGGAAACCGGTGCTAAATGAACATGCACCACCACCCACCATGTTCTACAGATAAAAGGAAAAACAGCATTCCAGAAAAGCAAAACTCACTTGAAGTGATCCTGCAAAGAGACGTTGAAGTCAAAGGCGTCACCCCGATCCGTGAAGCCAATGCCTATAAAAGCACTTCGTCCTAGCAAGGAGACAGGAGGAGTCACTGGAGGTGCCCTGCAAATGGGCCACAAATCCTTCTGCCTGTCCTAAACCACTCTGTGCTACCTCTCTCTGACACACCTGCAGCTGGATGCCAGCAGCTCACAGCTGTTCCTTGTCTCTAGCTTTCGGGATGCACCCTTCTTACCATGGGACATGCTTGGAAACCAAATGTTCCTTCCCAGCCCAGCCCCTGGACTCTGTGCAATGCAGAGAACCCTCTCTGTTTACCTTGCCCTCGGACCCCTCCAGGCACACCACCCGGCCTTTTCAGCACTCCCAACACCATTTCTGCCCTCCTGGCACACTCCCAGCTCCACCTGGGTATCCTCCACCCCTAGCACTTGGCATATACATTGTCCCTCAACTCACCAGTCCCATCCTGAATTCGAATGACAAAGTAGCGGCTGGAATCTGCCACAGTCTCCACTGCAATGCCAGGGTATTGATCTATAGGAGCCTGGGCAAAAAGCTCTCCTGCAGACAAAGAATCAGGTATTAAGGAGAGCAACCCCTTCCTAAAGCACGGCCAGGGCTGCCATACACAGCACTGGGCAAGCTTAGAAACACAGGCTCATGGGCAGCAAACACAGTCACAGCCTTGGCAAGGCACAGCCTTTCCCTTACCTGAAACCTTATCCTCCAGTTTTATGTAAGCAGTTTTGCCTTTGGAGGTGACACGAAGCCGCCCTGTCCAGTCTGGATGGTCCAGTTTCCAGTCAGATGCCCTGAAAAGAAAAGCAGCTGATCACTGACTGTAATCAACCTCTCCAATTCTGCCCAGCCATCTACCTCAGCAGACCCTCAACACCTGCAGCTGCCTCATTCCACTTCCCTCCCCAAACAAGACATGGGGTCTCAGCTCCTCTCTTGTTGCTGCCAATTGACACACGGCTCTGACTGGCATCTCAGGGTAAAGGGAAAGAGACATGGGCCAGAGAACATCTACTCCTCACCTTTATAAGCTTGCAAAAGAGGGGAGACAGAAGCCCAGAAACTCACTTGAACAGGAAATCCATAAGCAACTAATAAGTGACTTGTGAGCATTGGGAAGACCCCAAAAATTAATTAGCAACATGCTGAAAAGCTACTCCATTATTCTACCCTATTGTTGTAAAATAACAGTGAGTACTTCTGAACCTAGAGGCAGCTGACTTACACCAGGCAAAACACACACACACATACATTTTGACTGACCCATCACACTCCTCTTGCGAAGGAAAAAAAAAAGGAAAAAAAAAGGAAAGAGAGAAAAAACCCAACCTACAGAACCACAGAACATTCTGAGTTGGAAGGGACCCAAAAGGATCACTGAGTCCAATTCCTGGCCCTGCACAGGACACCCCAAAAACGACACCATGTTCCTGAGAGCATAGTCCAAACACTTCTTGAACTCTGGCAGGCTTGGTGCTGTAAAATCTACAGGATTTTACAACTGGAAACAAACATCCCTGGCCAGGCACAACATCCGCCTACAGTCTCTCAGGTTCAGGGAGTACACAAACCCCCTTCTCCAGCAGGCCTGTGGGCACAGCTTACAAAGTCACACTCTGCTGCTTTTGGCTGACCAGAGAAGGCATTTCTAACTGCTGGTCCTGCAGCCTCTTCTTAAAAATCACCCCGAATTCCTCCTGCCTTCCTCCCCGCCACTGCGAGAGCCACCAAGCCAAATCCAACGCGCCCTTATACCACATGAGCGTCACATCCCAGGGAACCCAGCAAACCGGGAGCAGACGTCAGCTCTGCCTGGAAGAGCAGGCTGCGCCCTCAACTCCTGCCCCCGATTAACAGAGCAGCCCCTGCTCCTCCGCAGCACGGAGCGGAGGCTCCTCTACTTTCAGGCGCTGACCACCTGCCCACAAGAGGCAATTCCAGCCGGCGGCTCCCCCAAAGCTCGGCTGGAGGAGGCTCAGGGGATGGCCTGACCTGGTCGCAGCCACAGCTCACGGCTTTGCCAAGGGGCGAGGCCGAGGCACGGCACGGCACGGCACGGCACAGCCCAGCCCCCGGCTGCCCTGCGGGCAGGGGCTGGGCCAGGCCGGGCCGGGCCGGGCCACGCCGGGGCGGTCGCGGGCGCCGCACGCTCCCTCACCTGTACCCGCGGTTGGAGGTGCGCGGCGGGATGCGGTAGACGTTGACATCGGGCTTGACGCAGAGAACAGACTCGTACTCCAGCTCGGCCGCCGCCATGTCGGCCGCGAAGCCCAGCGAGGAGCGAGCGGCGGGAGCTTAGTGACCAGCGGCACTGCCCACCGCCATCTTTGATGAGGGCAGACACCGCCTGGGCGCGCCGGCGCGGCCGGGCGAGACGCGGGCCACGTCGGAGAAGCGGAGGGAGCCATCTTGGATCCTGGCAGCGCGGAGCGGGGGCGGGAGGGCGCCATCTTGGAGCCGCCTCTGACACAGCAGCGGCGGCCGGCGCCATCTTGGGGCCTGGCAGGTCCCGCGGCGGGGCTGGCGCGGCCATGTTTGTTGGGGGCAGCGGGAAGTGCCGGCCGGGATGGCGGGAGGAGCGGCGGTGTTTGTGCCGCCACACGGTACCGACCCGCTCGTCTGGATGCCCCGGGGGCTGCTCCCCTGCCTCCCTGGGCCAAACCTGGGGATTTAAGTGGCGATGTTCTTTCTGTGGTGCAGGGATTAGGTCGCTTTTCGGTAAAAGAGCAAACCAAAAAGGAAATGCGGCACAAAGCACGACAGGTTTTGCTGCTGGAAGTGATGGAAATGCCAGCTATGCAAACCTTAGTTTCAGGAGTAGGTCTTCCCCCAAAATGTGGCCAAAGTCAGGGTGTAGATACTAGTTTATTTACCAAGAATGATAAGGCTGGCGGCATTTAAGCCACTCTTAATGGTGGCTTCTCAGTGGAGACTGGTGTTGAAGTTTACTGCGGTGCAGCAACCTGTGACTGAGTCTCTAAAAGTACCAATGTTTACTGTGAAAAGTGGAAGAAAATGCATGAGAAAAGTTACAAAATTACATAGAGCCGTGTCTGAGCATTCCATGTCAAGCACTGGAAGGGACTGCCTAGGGGGGTGGTGGACTCACCATCCCTGGAGGTGTTAAGGCAGAAATAATCACTGAATTATCACTAAGTTTGAGGGGGTTTTGGGGTGGGGTTTTTTGGTTGGTTGGTTGGGTTTTGTTGTTTGGTTTTTTTTTTCCCAGTAGGGAATAGCATTAGTTAATGCAGACAGAGCCATTCCCAGCCATGGCTGTCTCATCATCATTCTCTGTATTTTTTCTTGTTCTATAACTTTTTAAGATCAAGGGCCAGTACAGCGTTCAGAATTCAAGAAGCAGCTTACATTTGCCTTTTGGATAGAGTTGCTTGTTGACCTAATTTTTCATTAGAACTTCCTGCAGTGACTGCTAAGTTTTTTCATTGAGCACTAATAACTTACCGGGAGTACACCCCTCCATGTGCATAGTTACGGTTGCTTTTCCAAGTTCAATGATTCACAATTAGCAGTATTAAATTTCACCTACCTCTTTACAGTGCTGTCATTCAGCGTGCCACAGTCCTCCTACGGTCCCTCTAGAAGGAGAGCATCTCGGATGAGGGAGTGGCAAAGGGCCAACTATTATAAGGCATGTGAGGAAAGACTCACAAGCAGCACCAGAACGCCAGGAATACATCTCCCATTGAGACTTAACCAGCAGAGAACATAACATTCTTCTGCCTGGTTCGAACAAGCATCTCTGGACCAAAAAAATACAAAGCACTGCCAATAAACACTGAAGTTTAAATTTTTTTGTTGTTTTTACTTTTTTTTTAAGGATTCAGCAGAGAGATTGAAATCTTGAAATAGAACATGTTTAAAATCAGACTATGAAAGCAATGAAGGATCCGTATTCTTCCCACACAGAAATCTTCAATTAACAAAACCCAAAGAACAGCAGAAATCTTGGATGGAACTTCCACTGTGTGAAAGATCATAGCTAGCTAGACATGCCTCTGCAGAGAAACAAATGGAAGGTTGGAGAGGGGCTGCAAAGCTTTTGAGAACTGCAGAAGTAGGAAAAATATGAAATACAAGTGTAATTCTCAGTTCTTACCAAAGCCGTTTCGGAGACAACGTGCTTACTCTTGCAGGGGGGAGGCTTTTGTAAACCCACTGATCATGTTTGTAGAATTGCACATGGGTGTAACTGTTCAGTGGCTGACAGACTGGTGCAGTTTTGTAGTAACAAACCTGGAATGGCAATACACATGGCAACTTGCATTACGGCTGTAGCCAACTTGTGCTGGCCAGTTGAGCCTAGACATCAAGATGAACTTCAGTCTGAACATCCTCATAGACAAGCTGATGGAATATGGGCTAGATAAGGGGACAGTGAGCTGGATGGAGTAGTGGCTGAACTGCTGGGCTCAGAGGGTGGCGGTCAGAAGAACTAAATCCACCTGGAGACCAGTCACTAGTGGTGTCTGGCTGCAGCTGACACTGGTTCCATAATAACTCTTCGTTTATGATCTGGCTGGTGAAGTAACATGCACCCTCAACAAGTCTGCAGATGATACAAAGCTGGTAGGAGTGAGGCTGATGCACCAGGTGTCTGTGCTACCATTTAGAGGAACCTGGATATCCTGGAGAACTGGGCAGTCAGGAACCTCATGAAGTTCAAGGAGAAGAGAAGAGTCCTGGGGAGGAACTACCCCGTGCACTAATAAAGGCTGAGGGCTGAGCACCTGGAAGGCAGCTTTGCAGAGAATGATGACGTTGTGGTCCTGGTGGACAAGAAGTTGAACGTAAGCCAGCAATGTGCTGCTTTAGAAAAGAATGCTGATAGCTGCCAGGGCTTGATTAGGAGGAGTGTTGCCAGTAGGTCAAGGGAGGTGATCCTGCCCCTCTACTCAGCACTGGTGAGGCCACACCTAGAGTGCTGGGTCCAGTTCTGGGCTCCCCACTAGCAGAGAGACATGGACATGCTGGAGTGAAATTTGTGGAGAGCCACTAAGATAATTAAGGGACTGGTACCAATGTTAGGCAAGGAGAGGCTGAGAGAGCTGGAACTGCTCAGCCTGGAGAAGAGAATTATAGGATGATTTGGATTGGAAGGGACATCAAAGATCATCTAGTTCCAACCTCCCTGCAGTGAGCAGGGACACCTCCCACTAGAGCAGGTTGCTCAGAGTCCCATCCAACCTGGGGAGAAGAGAGAAGGCTTAGGGGGATTTTTTTATCTGTCTGATGGGAGCATTAATGGAGATGGAGATAGACTTTTCTCAGTGGAGCCTGGTGACAGGACAAGTGGCCAGGTGGACACACTGAAACACGGGAAGTTCCATCTGCACTCAATCACTTTTTTTCTGTGAGGGTGGTTGACCATTGGAACAGATTGCCCTGGAGAGTTTGTGGTATCTCTTTCTGTGGAGATACCCAGACATAACTGGACACAGTCCTGGTCAATCTTCTCTAGATGACCCTGTTTTGAGCAGTGGGGTTGGGCTAGACAGTCTCCAGACAGCCTTCCGACTTCAACTAATCAGTGATACTGTGAATTAGAGCCTTTCTCAGCTAACTCAGTCTCTTTATCATGAAGGAAACAGTGAGAGCCAGAGTAAAATACAATGTGGTGATTTGGGATTAACATCAAAGCTTAGAGAAGTTTTAACCCGGAGGATAGAACTGGTGAAGGACCTTCCTGCAAACTAGATCTTGACCGGCAGGTCCCATGGTGGTGACCAGGCTATGTGTCCCTCGGCCAAGAGGAGCCCGTAGGAGTAACCTCCTATCAGTGCTGCCTGTCTGGGCCTGAGGAGTCCCCCTGGAAGGATGGCAGCTGAGAATAAGATGAAGCTAGAGCAATTTCCCTGGCAGGCTGCTGACAGCCTGTCTATCTTTGTGGGTACAGCTCAGCCCTGGCCTGTCTTCCTTTTTGTGGTTTTGTGTTGGAGGCAGCATCTGTGTCTTTCACAGACACGCTCAGGAGCAGAACTCTGCCCTGTCATGGTTCATTTTCCAGACCAAAACCAAAATACTGAGGTTGATTCTTGTATGTCTGGGCTTTGTCATTTCTGCTAGCAGTCTTGATTTCCCAAATTGTGGGGGGTGAGAGGGAACCCCCTTGTTAAACATTACAAATGCCTTGCCCTGGAAGTCTTCCGTTTTTATTGTCTTGCCACATTTTGTGCAAATCAGCATTCAGTTAACCACTTCTATCTTTTTGTCAGCCAAGTTCCTTTTTAAAAAATAGACTTTTAACACCCTGAAAAGTAAAAGGCAGATTAAAATCCTTTTGTCATGACCAGTCATGGTTTGCTGAGTACAGTGTTCTGTATTTGATGAAGTAAACTGCCTCAAGCTGGGACAGAAGCTGATCTGGATTGATAAGAATTCTAGAAATGGGATTAGCTAGGTGAACGTGCTGACCTGGTAAGACATAGAAGTGGCTACAAGACAATAAGAGATCACACATTTGACGGCAACATGGCAGGATTTGGACTTACGAATTACTTCCAGCACAGGTCAGCACTGTGCCAACAGGCAAGATGTCACTCAGTTGTCTTACAGAACATAGTAAAGTATATATCTGTGCCTATAATTCCTGTGCTTTCTATTAATGCTTTATTTAGGGCACTATTTTATTTTGACAGTTTTGAGAAACTTCCTGTGGTTTGACTCTTTATTTTATGAGCAGATGATATCTAAATCTTCAAATGACATTCAAATGAGTCATTTTATCAGGGTGAAAGAACACCCTTGGCACACACATGCGCATGCAGGAAAAAAAATGCAGTTCCTAAAATGTCATGTGAGTTTTTTCAGTCGCTCCAGAGACAGGACTGGTGGTACTTGCTCCCTGGCACACTGAAATAACTGCTTCACTCAGGTAGGTATCATAAGCTGGAGATTTTTCTTTCCTCTTCTACTTGCCATGTATTATTCTTCAGTCCTGAAAACCTCTCTCCCTCCTGCAGATCCCCCTTCCATTTTCAAACCACATTTCAGCCCTTTTAGCACTCTTGAAAACATAGTGTGGGCAGTATCTTCTAATTGATTCATCCCTCAGTTTACTTTGGGGTAGGACTTGCATTACTATCTTTACAGCACTCCTTGTTTCCCTATCCTCTTCATTCCATTTTCTGTAGCTATATGGGGAGGCAGCAGGGTTCAACTCCTGCACAACTGTTTGCCAGTTGTCCCTCTAAAAGTTGCTTCTACATGGATCAGCAAGACCACAGGAAACGGACCAAACTTGGGAGAATTTTAAATTAAGCCTCCAGCTTTAAGTTAAGCCTTCCAGTAACTTCTTTCCCAGCTTTCCTTGCAGGTCACCCTCACCTACAAGCCTCCTAGCAGATATTACCAAAAACTGATAAATCACAATGTTTGTTACAATTGTTTATCTCATTTTCTTCTAAGTGAAGCAGTTCTAACACTTATGCATCGCTCCACATTCAGACTGTATGTTATGCAAGAATGAGATTGACGATCTGAATTTTTTTTTTAAATAATATTTATATTTAGTCCTGCATACAGCAGTCTCTGACTGGTATTTAAGTACTGGCATAACAGACGTTAAAAGAGGGTCAGTTGTCTTATTTATGTCTTCTCAGTTGCTTCTGCAGGCTGTATTCAGCTCTTCCCCCTTCAGTTTCCTTGCATTTTGGTAACATTTTTAAGGACCTTTCAGCAACACAACTGCCTTCATCAATTCAGCAAGGGTTGAGATAACAGGAATTTTATAGACAATCCCATTAACGCCTAAATGATGAAGATCAGGTTCTTTTTCTCAGTTCTATCTTGGCTTTGCTGATTTTCTTTTCCTTTCTAAATTTACTAAGTCCAAGAATAATTGAGCAATTAACATTTTTCCTCTAGTATGATCATAGTTTTAAAATGTCACTTAAGTATGCTGTAGGTCAGCTTCTTTGTCTTGCAATAAGACACCTTGTATCTAAAATGGCTCAAGAACATTAGTCTACATTTTAATTTTTATTTCTACAACTAAATATCTATCTGTTCTTCTTAAACATTCATTTCTTGTCTTTCGTAGAATCTTAAACCATTAGTGTCTTGCCTTTCTCCTTGTCAAGACAAGCTTTCCAAGGAACCAGCAGACAGCTCAGAATACAAGCAAAGGAAAAGGAAGTGGTCACTGACACTTCCCTAAAATATCCCTTAGCCAACAGAGTTGATGTCCTGTTTATTCTATTTGTAATATCCAGAAAGCAGGGTTATTTCAGAAAGATGGAAATTCCTTTCTTAACTTAAATGTATTTCACCAGTTATGCCAGAAGAAATCGCTCATTTTAAAGGGAACAGGAACTAAAAATGCTGATTTGCCTTTCTGAAGCCCAAAGTCAATCAGGAAACACACCTGGGGACAGCATGGCCATGTGAATAGAGAGCTCCACTTTACAGACTAAAAAGAACCAGACAGAAATCAAAGGGGATGGTAGAGACAGGAGAACATAAGTGTATAGAGCCCCCTGTTTGAGTAGTGGGCTTACATAACTTAGCCACCACGAGAATGATGAAGGTGTATAATAGGCACATTAGTAACAAACTTGTATAGACCAATGCCTTTGTACCCTGACAGCTCTGTACTGTCACCTGACACAGGGATGCTTCAGTAAAGGTTAGGAGAAGAATTTGGGGAGGAGGATGTGAATTGCTACTAATTTGCTTTCTCTTTTATAGCTGCAGAATGCCTCAAGTTCTGGGCAATAGCAGTTCACAGGAACAGGCTGCTGTATATTATGCACCAGAATCAATTATCTCCATTGCTATCTTCATCATCATTTTCACCATAGGTATCCTAGGCAATGGGTTGGTGATCTGGGTAGCTGGTCTGAAAATGAAAAGGTCTGTGAACACTGTCTGGTTCCTAAACCTTGCTGTGGCTGACATCATGTGCTGCTTGTCCTTGCCATTTTTCATTGTTCACCTGGCCCTCCATGAACACTGGCCCTATGGCTGGTTCCTCTGCAAAGTCATTCCATCAGTCATAATCTTCACCATGTTTGCTAGTGTCTTCCTACTCGTGGCCATCAGCATTGACCGGTGCCTCCTGGTGATGAAACCTGTCTGGTGTCAGAACCACCGAAGAGTGAAAGTTACGTCGCCAATATGCGGTGGCATTTGGATCCTGGCCTTCATTTTCTGCTGCCCTGTCTTCTACTACCGTGAGACAAGCACTTACGATGGCAAAATGGAGTGTGGGTACAATTTCGGAGTTGATGATTACATAGATGATCCTGTAAATGTGTCTCTAAAGGAGTTATGGGAATACTCAACCTACAATGATAGTGACTTGTGGGGAAATACCAATGAAGGTAGTTATTCTGTACCCCTTGCCTTGGTGGTAATAAACATCACTAGGGTTGTCTTCGGCTTTGTGCTCCCCTTTGGCATAATGGCAGTTTGCTACGCCCTCGTTGTTTTCAGAACACGTGCAAATCAGTTTCACAAGCCACACAACAGGATGCTGCAAACAATTGTGTTCGTGGTAGCTGCATTCTTCATCTGCTGGGCTCCATACCATGTAGTTGGGATTCTCTACATTGTACCTAGCCTTGGAACAGGACTGATGGAGTCACTGATCCTGTGGGATCACCTCTCTACAGCACTTGCATATGCCAACAGCTGCATCAACCCCTTGCTTTATGTTTTTGTGGGACGGGACTTCAGGACAAAGGTACGGCAATCAGTGCAAAGAATCTTGGAAGGTGCCTTTAGTGAGGAACTCACATCTTCAACCCTTCCCAGAAGCCAGACTTCAGCAGAGAAGAACTGTAGAAGCACCTTGTAATGCAGGACTTCCTATCACCAGTGTAGAAAGAGCAAGCTATGGCGCTGCACATCACTCACTCTCGGCTTAGCAGGTGGTTTTACTCCAGTATGTTTTACTAATCTGCAGCTCCAACCCAGGACACTGCAATCATTCAGATCATGACAGATAACCCCCTTTCTATCCTACACTAGAGAGATGGGAAGTTGGAAGTACTGAGAGTAATAATCTGAGGGATGACTGTGGTGAAGCAGAAGACACAGTATTTTAAACCTACACAGAGTATTTTGAGAAAGCAGGGCTGGCTACAGATTTGTCGTGGGAATCATGTAGTTGAACCTCTCAACTGAGATGAGAATGTTATTTTATTTGCATATGTCTATGTTCTACATCTCCTGTGTCTGATAAAGTGCAGATAAAACTAACTTGGATGTTGCTTCTCAGAAAGTCATTGCATCTTTTCCCTGTGACTCTACTAGGGGGCTGAGGTGGGTGTGGGAATATCTAAAGATTGCCCTAGAGGGTACTGCTACATTTCCTTACAGCCATGCACTACAACAGCACTTGCCCCAGTCAGCTGCACTGAACTGACTTTTGTGCCCTGGTAAACGCCCAATATATTTCTTTGTCCTGGCAAATACATCGCTGTATGGTAGTAATTGGTCAGTACACAGGCTGTACCTCTGTTCATTAGCATGTGCATACTCGCTGTCTCCCCAACACTCCCTCCACCACCCGAGTCCCAAATCTTCCTTTTAGGAAGCAGTTTGAGATTATCCAAATGTACCTACTGCATTTTGAGATGGCACACGAGCAGAATTTGAGCAACTGCAGTCATTGATGACCTACATTAAGTGACTGCTGGACTATGTGCCATTTGGCAAAACCCTGGAACTGAGAAGTGATAACGTCCAATCTGACCCCAAGAAAGTGGGGAATGACCATGTTGTGGCTCAGTCACATCAGGCTCTCTTTACAAGAGAGATGTGCTTCTTACATCCTTCCAGCAGAGAAAAAGTTTCATCCAGTCAGGCTGTTTGAGGTGTTCCCAAGATTGAATGTTCCGTGCTCCTGAAAAGCAGAAATAGATTTGCTAGGTAGTCTATGGAAGCAGTTTAAAATCTGCTTTTTGCGTTAGTCCTTCCTTAAAAGAGAAAGGTCAGGAAATAGTACGACAAACAGACATGCATTGGCAGACTTTTCACTCTGCCCTTCTGGTGAGCACAAACTGTAAGACTCTTAGATCTCAGTGCCCTGAGAACAGCCAGCTGGGAGAACCTTCAGCTCTTAACATCCTAAAAAGTCTCTGTCTAAAGTACAGCCAGGTGTGGGCTGTCCATTTGGCCATGTCCACACCCAAATTCTAAGGTGGGAACCGAGCCATTGTGACAGGCGCCGCTGAAAGAAAAAAATCAATACTGGCACCAAAAGAGTTAAACCATAAACATTCACTTTTTCTTTTTATTAAGAAAGCATGCACAAAAATAAACTCGTGAGACCACGCCCCTCTCTCCCTGACCACTGACACGAAGCATTGGGGCCACATCGGGCTGGAGGGGCCTGCAAGACCCCTCTGTGGGCCAGGCTGGCCCCCCTGCCCTCCCTGCAGGCCGGTGCCAGCGCACCTGCAGAGCTCCACGCCCACCCATCGATGTCTTTCCACGCCCTAACAACACATATTGATTTCAGGGGCAGAGGAACGAGGCTAATTTGCACACTGACCGGCATGTATTTACATATGCAAATGAGGCACAACTTAATACGCAAATGAGGCAATTATGCAAATGAGGAGCACTTAGATACGCAGAAGGAGCCATCTTGGTTTGTTTTTCTTCCGGTGGTGTTTTCAGACTTCCACAGGGCCGGCTCTCAGTAATGTCCTCTGCAAAACACTAACTGGCACCTGCCGTAAGTTGTCTCTCATTGTTGTCTCTGGTGCCACTTTCCACAGAAACCTATCACACATGCTTCCAAGCTGTATCATTCCCATCCTGAGGCAGCAGAGATAACAGCTGACTCCACGTTGAAGCTGTCTGGGATTCCTCATTTCTCTTGGAAATGCTCAATGATGAACTCCCCCCCAAACACACACTTAAAACAAAACAAAAGGGAAAAAAAAAAAGGAAAAAAGTGTTTTTCCCCCCTTCCAATGCAATGAGACTCTGTCCACTTCCCTGACAACAATCCAATTTCCAATTGGTTTATCCCTACAGCAAATTTAAAAAGCAGTGCTAGTCCCCCACCTCCCTGCAGTCAGAATAGAGGTTATTACTTTACTCCTGTGCTCCAGGTCTGTCAAGCAGCCATGATAGTCTACTTCCATGTTTGTTCCCTTCACTGGTAAACAGGGAATAAGGGCTGGGGTGAGGCTTTACAAACTATTAAGAGGAAAGAAGAGGTTTGACAGAACAGAGCCATACCAGAAAAAAAGGGGAACACAGGACACAACTGTGGGGAGGAAGCATCTCAATGCTCACTCCTGTTCCTGCACCTTTTCCACCTTCCGGATTTGCACATGCTGACAAAGTTTATCCTTCAGGATTTACACTAGATTACATCATCTCCCCAGCTGAACTGCAAGTAGGGTCTGACACACCCTCCTCCCTTTTGTACTACACTCTTTGGCTGGTCAGTTCAAAACCCTGCCCCGCTTCACCCTCTCTCCCCTAATGCCCCTCTTACAAAAACCGCTCGCGAGGGCCTCCCAGTCCCTGACCAGAGGGTCCAGCCCTTGACCAGCAGCCCCCCAGTTCAGCCCCACTCTGCACAGCAGCTTCCTCTGCCCACCATGAGCCCATTCACCAAGTGGGAACCGCTGACGGAGGATGTGCACCTACACAGCCAGACTCCTGTTGCTGGCACTCTCAACCACAGGCAAGGACAGCCCCCAAAGAAATATGAGGGGTGGAGGGGCAAATAACAATTGGACAAATACTGATGGGAGAAAACTTCCAAATTTGCATATGAAAGGAAGAGCCTCAGTACATATTTTGAAAAAGGGCTTGAAGGTGTGTGGGGTGATATAAAAAGCTCTGGGGAACAGAATTTGCTGAATCACATGTGACACCCCTGACTGCTTCTTTCACCTGATGGGTATATAGGCTTCACCTAGAGACTGCAAAAGGCAGTGTAGGAAATGGGTCAGGATTCCCTCAAAATCTCTCTCAGTCTTCTCAGATGGCATCACATTCTGAAACCCAACTTCTCTGCTGAAATACCATCTCTGCTACATTCTCCTTTCTCCAAACTCAGGTCTGCCCTCCCAGCTCAGCTCAGCTCTCCCTTCCTCAGGGATTACCCTCTCTTGTACTTGGGAATACCACTTCTTTTCTTGCTGTTCCTGCTGATGTGACAAAGTTCACAGAGCTAAGATCACCCCTCCAGTGTCCCTCCAGCCCCCTGACCTTTACAACATTTACGAAACAACATAACTACAGGCTCCCAGGGTCCACTAGGCTCTCTCACTCCAGTAGCCAATACGACAGATTCACCGGCCACCTTGAAGGGAAAGAGGGATTGTTAAACGCAAAATGACGGAGGCAGAGAAAGATGCACTCGAGGATTCAGCCTTCCAAGGTCTTTTTGTGGCACCAAGGACCCATCTTCCTGCCCTCCACAGGGCACTGCGCAACACGAAAGAGCCGATCCGATGAGTCCGAGGCCACCGGAGGAGGGGGAGGGTTGTGCTCAATTATTGGTAATAATAATAATAACAATAATAATAATAAACAAAAGAAGAAAAGAAGATAAAACAGGACGCAAGGAAGGATTATCTTCGGCAGCATCTTGCGGTGGCTTCTCTGGCGGAGATAGAGAATATATATCTATATACAGGCAAGGCAGGGAGGCTGGGGAGGGCGGTGCTGACACCATTGACCCCATGTCCCCCTCCCCTCCCACGTCCTCCACAAAGGACGGGCTATCAAGTCTGTAACTCGCTAGGTGATCAAGTCCCAGTCGAAATCATCGGGGATTTCCTCATTGGCGCCTGGAGGAGGCCCTGGAGGCCGAGGGACCAGATGATGAGCTGAACCAAAAACAAGAAAAAAGAAGAAAAAGGAAAGAGAACAGTTAGAATCAGAAACTACATGCTTTTTCACAGTGGGCCTTCGGGCAAAAGAAACCAGAAGTGATTTGAGCCTTCTCCTTTCCAACTGTCTAACAAACAAGAACACTACTGGCATCAATCCCTCTGTCGGACAGCATCTACCAGTGTCTGGAGGTGTTCTGCTGTGAAATTCTCCACAGCAGCTTCTACAGAAGTTAAGTTTCAGCCTCCTTTACTTAACTCATAGCTGACTGCTGACAGAGCACAAAAGACTTCATCAACAGAAGCTTCTCATGTACAGTTGTCTTCAAACAACTGAAGGTGAGGCTAAGCTAGAAGACTTTATGTGAAGTGAAAGAAATCAGGCCTTTGAAATCCTAAAGCTTCCCAGAGATATGACAGAGCCCTAAATGGGGGGTCCTTTGCAGTCCATGCTCCCTCTCTACCCACAGTGCTCCATTTGACTACTAAGTGCTTTGGGAGAAATGCACAAAGGGGCTGGGAACCAGTTCTTTAATATTCATTGGTGTAATAGGCCTTAACATCACCCCTTACCTGGGCGATTATATCCCGGAGAGTCCTGGGTGGAAATCTGGTACATAGGAGATGGCCCGGAGAAGAGATGGGGAGGCTGAGGCTGACCATAGGAGTTCACTGTGAAAGGAAATGATTTAAGAAAACAAAAAAAACCAACTGTTAATGTTCAGGTCAGAAGTCTTGGCCCTGACTGGGTGGCAGCTCAGCCACAGAGCAACTCACTCAGACCCACAGGATACTGAGGAGATGTTCAGCTGTTGGGTCCTAACTGCAAGCTATCCCTGGTCAGGGATCTTGTTCTTGAAACCAGCAGGAGTTTCTCTATTATTGTAAAAGAAGAAAATTTTCATCCAGAAACACCACAAGGTGGCTCAATATCATCCATTTAGTTCAGTACTAGATGACACACACCATTACAGTTCTATCAAGACCATCATATCCTCTCCTCAGAATGCATCCCCTACTCTTTGTACAGTACTTCTCCAACAAGGGTGCAAGAACTTTCTTCTTTACTGTTCCTGCCATCTGGAATAGCAATCTCCCTACCTTGTCATCCTCTCTGTTGGTTGCCTACAAAAAACACCATCCCCCTTCTTCTCTTCCAAGTTTGCCTTTTAAATATACTCCTGCCTGGAGATTGCCTGTCAATAGTATGCATCACGTAACAGCAGTCCGTCCAGGCCACAGGTACAGGACATCCCAGGTCTTTAAAGCCAGAGGAAGCTGAGTTGCTATGAACAGCTCTTACAGCCTAGCTCTGAGTTGCTCAGTGCTGCATTGCCTGGTAAGGCTGCAGGTAGTTTAGGATACTCAGAGAATTGAGCCTTCATTTACACATCATTTTAGTCTCCGTCCAATTACCTTGGTTCATGGATTGCTCCTGTTTGCCACTGTTCAGGGCACAAGAATCAGAGATTCGAGGGGGCTGCTGTGGGCCAACCAGATGAGGGAGCTGACCAGTCTGGGTAAGGAAGTGATTAAGGGAGTCACAGAGGTTGGCAATATGGTGTTGATCCAGCGTCCAGTTCTTCCGCTCAGCCTGGCGCAAACTCTCCATGAGCTCTGCAGGGGACAAAGGACAGTGTCAAAGACAGTAGTCACACTGTGATCTTCCCTGCAAAGAGTTTCTGTCTTCTGCCTCTAAATCCTACCTCCTCCTCACAAACCAAACTTTATCGTTTCAAATCTGTCACCAGACTCCTGAAGAGCTCCACATCTAGGACACTGTCACACTGACTCAGGTAGGGCAAGAAAGAGTTGGAAGGAAAAATCTCAGTTAGCTTTCTGACATACTTTTATGAATTACCCTGCCCCAAATCCTGCAGTGTTCATTCCAGTGCTTCAGGATCTTTTACAGAACCCATGAAGTAGGACACCTCTTTTTAAAAATGAGGTGAATCACTGAGAAATCCAGGCACTTGCCATGGTTACATTGAAAAAAAGATCCCTGCACAGCACTCCCATGTTCTAGACTACAGCCCTAGTCATTGAGTCACTAGCCCTAGTCACTAGGCCAACACTGACCTGAGAATTGGGAGTGCTCAATGCTAGACCAGTTCAGCCGGTTTACCATCTTGAAGCTTTCCTTCAGGGAATCAATGTTGGAGCACCAATCAGGGGGAAACGCTGGAATGAAACAGGGACAAGATTAATACCATACAGACCACCCTTTCCCTCCACCCCTTAATATAAAAAGATTGGCCCTTCTTCATCAAAGAGCCTGATGCTACAGCAGCTAAAAATCCTTTCTCCCTTGGAAAACCAGGGATGGTATCTCCTTTTTCACTAAGGCCCTTGACTTTATGCTGCATTCCTTAAGAGAATCCCAAATCCAGGGTGGATGTATCTATCCTCCATTCTCCAGTAAGGAAGCAATTTCCTTCTCCAATTTCAACCATATCTGGCTTTCCCCCATTTTCTACACACTAGTAGGCACTACTTAGGGAAAGCTCACTTGTGGGATTTCTGTCTGGGGGCTCCCCACTGCTCCCTTTCCCCCATCTGTGCTTTCCATTGCCCCTGACTCACCAAAGCCAGCATTGTTGATTGAAGCCTGTGACTGCTGCTGCTGCTGGTGCTGGTGTGGCTGCTGCTGTGGGTGGGAGTGCGGGTGATGTTGTTGATGCTGGTGGTAACCTCCATGCTGCATTGGGGGCGGGTGCATGGACATCACTGGTGGAGGGCCATAACCTTCACCACCCTGCTGCTTTCCTCCTTGGGATGGGCAACCCTCTGGGGTTGGAGTGTGGAGTGGGGGAGCAGCACCCACTGAGGAGGGGCCTTGCTGCTGCTGCTGCTGGTACATGTAGTAATTGTGGTTGGAGGGCTGCATGTCACCAAGGAGAGAAGAGAAACCTGCCGAGTAAATGAAAGAGGAGGGAGCTTTAAGATAGCTTGGATCAGACCTCTGCTTACATTATCCAGCTCTAATTTCACACTGCTCATCCCGCTATTTATGAAGCTTTCGGAGTGCCCTCTACAGGCTGCCAACAACCATCACCTGTGCAGTTATGCCCTTGCTGTGCTCCAGACTGTTCAAAACAAAAGGCTCCACAACAAAGACCCAGAAGGATTTTAGTACAGCGTTAGGCACTTAAGTTCCTCCCTGGATTTTTTCCTAGACTTACCAAAGTAACCCAGCCTCTCCTGAAATGTCAAGCACGTGTTGTTTTCCTCTAAATGACCATTAAGCGAACTTAAACAGCAGAACATTTAGAAAATGGATAACCTAATACTTAATCTGACTGGCTGTTTCCAAAGGCTCCCTTGAGTTCCCTTCTTACAAGCAGCTTGGTCAGGAATCCTCACAATTTTTCTCACACTGATCATAAGAGGTCATAAAAGACTCTGCTTTTGTACAAAGAGCACACTGTACACATCAGGGCTCCTTTATTACTTTCATTCCTCCTGACTCACTGGGTGTGTCATTTCCATCCTCCTGTATTTCAGGCAACCCCTACACGTGGGAGCATCAGGTATTTTCTGTACTTCCCCAACACCAGGAGCTCAGCATATCTCAGATGTCTGCTTTTCCTATTCATTCTCCCCATACATTGGGGAACCTCTGGAAAACCAGTCAGGGGCACTACATGCCATTAATGTGAGCTACTCACTTCTTGAGTACCCTTACTTGACCATCTGCCAGCAAGCCTCACATTTTCATTAGATTCAACATCAACCCTTAGTGTACCCTACTACTGTTGTGGGGCAAAAGGATGAATACTGCCATCCTGACTCAAAAGTTGCCTACAAAATTTTTTCCGAAACTGCAAGTTTTCCTGCACTGCCTTGCAGCCTAAGACTTGGAGGGAAAAAAAACAGACAGCTGCTAAGTTTGTAAAATCAGAGGAACACACCAAGTCAAGGTTCTTCTCTATGTTTTTGTAGCTTGCTCGCTCATGCTACAACACTTCACACAACAGGCTCCTACTAGGAGTGCCAGCATGATGAAAGCAGTAAAGATATATATTTTTTTATTTCACTGAAGCTTCAAGTTCAGGAGGCCCCTTCTAGAGTAGCGAACTTTGCCTGCACTGTGTGATGGCTGATAGCACAGGTGAGAAGCTCATGTAATAACACACCCCTTTTTTACACCAGATTAATATTTAGAAGAGTGTTTAAAGGCAGAAAGAGCTGAAGGTATTTCTGAAATATTTTCTGTGGACATCTCAGCCCTGCAGTGATTCTGCCCTCTTCTGGCTGCTTACTCAATCCCAGAAATGCAAGATATGAATGGAGTTGGAGGCTCTCTCTTCCCTGCTCTCAATCCACAAAGCTCAATTCTCCAAGGCCTTGTACAATCCTAGTTTTAACAGATCTGAGCAATGATGATTTTCCACTCTCCTTCTGAGAAACTCCAGATGCAACAATCCCCTCCCTCTTATGGTTTCTAGCCTGACAGACTGTGAATGTTTCTCTGACATGCTTTTCTTCAGGACTTCATTTTTCTCAGTTTCTGCCATTTTAGTATTTGCATTTGTATCAACACAAGGCATTTTTAAATCATTGTGCTTTTTTATTCTGAGAGAACTAGGGGGAGCGATGCATAAAGGACGTGCAGATTTCTTATCAGCTTCTGGCAGAAGTAATTACAGCATGCCAAAGAAGGAAAGTCTGTTTGCACAGGCTCCTGAACGAGGAAAGATCTGAGAGATGCCAAATGGACAAGACTGTGTGGGCAGATACCTGCCCACCCCACATGACGCATGTAGTTACTCACCGTGCTGAGAGGAAGATGATTTCTCCAGCATGGATTTGTAGAGATTTCGGAAGGACCAGCTAAGATCCTGGAAGTTGATCTCAGAGTAGGAGAACTTGAAGTCATGGTTGGCACTGTACAGCGGGGGTGGCACATCGGCCCCTTCACGGCCCTGTCCCCCTGCTACAGTAGAGGCAACATCCACAGGCCCCGCACCCTGCTAAGGAGGGAGAAATAAGGCTTTTAGCCTGTACTACATCTTGCAGCTTGAGACAGAGATCAGAGACCAGATATGCATAGAACATGCACTGGTATCCTGTATCACTTAGCTCATCTTCCAACAAATCTTCCCAAATGCCATTTTCCTTGAGGAACACCAACCACAACCCTTCCTCTGCAGCACAGTGGCTCCAGACTTTTCTTCAGCTATCTAATACCATTATGCCTTTATCCTTATCCCCATCCAACCCTTTGCTAAAATTCACTTCCTCCTTATTTTCTATCTCTGCAATTTCAGCTCCTTCCCTTCTTTTTATTTTTGCCTCTATATCACAATTTTCACAATTCTCTCTCCTCACCACTTCGCTTTTCCATTCATGCACTCCTCCCACTCTCCTTTTCCTCCCACTTCGATCCTTTTCCCCACGGCTCACCTGACTGTAGTTGGCAATGGGGGTGGTGCTCTGGATCGACATCTGAGGGGTGGCCTCAGGTGGCAAAGAGGCTTCTGTGCTGACTGGAACAGCCCCTCGGGGGCTTTTACTTGCCTCTTGCTCTGGGGAGTCTTGTGGTATCTGTGGATGGGGAAGAAAGAGAAAAGGAAAGGAGCAGAAATCAAAAACAGATGGAGAAGTGAAACTGCAGATGGGAAGCCAGCTCCCCCGCTGTAGAAGTTCATGGCTTAAAAAAAAGGAGGACTGGGCCTTAGTCACTGAAAAGTCAGGATAAAGGACTTTAAACAAGATTAACTTTCCTACTGAATAGCAGCAACAACAGGCAATCAGCAGGACATACACACTAGTTCATTCAGTCCTGGCCTTTGTCTCCCCATCTATACACCCTGATCCCAAAACATTATCATGGTCTGGTGCTGAAGGGAATTCCCAGCCCACTCCATGCTGTGTGGAAAGAAAAAACACTCACGTCATCATCTGGAGGATGCCGCCTCTTGCGAGATATATCTGGACATGTATCTATTGTCCAATAAGAGCCCTGGAAAGAAGACCCATTGGTGAATGCATGATGAAATCACAGAGCTTCCTGAAGCATGGGGCTACTGACTCAAGGAATGCAGCACCAACTAAACATTAGGACCACAAGGACCACTTTCTAGAACCTCAGACAACTGAGACTTGGGTGTTGGCAAGAGATTCCTCTCTTGCACTGGGTTGCATTGAACAATGAGGCACAATGCTACTGGTGGAAGGCAGAATCCTCTACTTTCCATCACTCTGAGAAAGGACACCAAAAGGATGCTTTGATCCAAGCTAAGTGAAATCTTTTGGGCCTGCACACTGTTCAGTAGCTTCCTCACACCTTGAATCCATTATTAACTGATGATAATCAACTCAATGCTGGGATTTGGCAGAGACAGCTAGAAGGATTGCTCTTTTTCCATGGTTGTGAGACACCCCTTCAAGCACCCACAGTGGGGCCATGACAGCTAAGAAATAAGCCATGGTTAAGAACTAAAACAAATAATGTACAGAGAGGTCTGTTTAGCTTGGACAAGAAAAAGCCAAGGGGATCAAACCACTGTCTTCAACTGCATAAGGGTATTATAAAAGATGACAGAATCAAATTCTTCTCAAAAATGTACAGCACAAGAAGAGGCAACAAATACAAGTTACAGCAAGGCAATGTACAATCAGATATAACAAAAATTTCTTCACAATGATGGTGGTGCAGCACTGGAACAAGTGCCCAGTTTTGCTATCTCCATCCCTGAAGACATTCCAAATTCGACCGATCTCACCAACCTAATGTGATTGTTCCTGTCTGGGAGAGGATAGAGGTACATGTTGACCTCCAGAGGTCCCTTTCAACATAAAATAATCTATAATTAAGTGTGTTGTCTTCTGAATAAATGTAATTAGAACTCTAGAGTGCGATTTAGCTTGTTTTAACTTCCCATTGAGATCTGAATAATCTGAATAAGTAGCAAGCACAGAACAGGTTTTCATTATAAACCCAGCCCAATATGCCACTGAACACCTGCAAACATATACCCTTAAGTCAGTTAGGATTTCCTGGAATAAGCCACATAATTAATGGTAGTTTTGAGCAGTGATTTTCAAAGATCTACTACTTCCATTTATAGACCCAACTGAGCACCACACAGTCCTTTAAATATAACCTGAAATAAAAGGCCTGAGCAAATGGTCTTTTCTTTTAACTTTAGGATGAGGGGGAAGAGACAATCTTTCTGTCTAAATACATAGCTTCTTGCCCCTACCATCTCTTCCTGCTTGTTTGGCTGCGGGTTTTTTTAAACAATAATATCTGCATGCCAAGATGCCAAAACTTGGTTTTGCTAGCAATTCCCCTTTACAATCTGTATATACTATCAGAGCCTTATCAGTCCTTAGTAAGCCAACAAATTCCTGAGTTTTATTCATAAATGATTTCTACAGATTTAAACTATGTGGTGGTGACATCTTTTTCTAACACCAAATATTTTGCAGTCTATATAAGTAGTAGTTCTGCTCTCATTTCCATGGCTCTTGCCTCCATGAAATCCATGATGTCACATCACAGTCCTGCTGCTCACCAGCAGCCACTATGCTCTCTCATAACAGAACAGGTTGGACTAAACCCACATTTTACACACAAAGATCAAGAAGAAAAAGAAACAAAACTAATAAAGTACATCCAATCACACTTTTGACTTCTGCCAGTATCTTTAAAGTCAACTGAAGATCACAAATAAGAAAAATAATTACTAAAACCCTTAAAGCTCCTTTACAGGTTCCCTTTAAGTAAATGCTTCTGTAGCCAAAGGACTGCAGTAAATCTTACTACTGCTTCCATTTTTGCCTACACTTTAGGTTTCAAATTCCAACCATGAGTCAGAAAGGGCAACCCCAGCTTATTCCCTGCAGTTTTAAATTGCTTGCCCAGGAGCATGCAGATTTCTTACCTTCCCAGGATCATCTCTTGGTCGAGGCACCTTTCGAAAACATTTATTCAGAGAGAGGTTATGACGAATAGAGTTCTGATGAGAGAGTAAGAGATACAGGTAAGTGCTACAACAAAAACATACAGTGTTCTGAGTATGCCCTGGAGCAGGTAGAGAAAATAGGATGGTACATACTCAAAAGGCAAAGCTCACTACATATTCCTGGAATGGGGCAGAACAGAAGCTGTGGAAAGGGATGGATTAAGATGATAATATGAGGCTGAACCACCTCTACACCTACAGAAGTGCAATGAAAATAGCATCAGTGTGATGCAGAGAATGGTAGTGATGTGGGTTTTGTGGGGGCTTTTTTTTTGTTTTTCTTGGTTGGTGTTGGTGGGTTTTGTGCACACCCCTTCTTAATGGACCACCACATATATTCAACAAAATTCTCAGAGAAAATGGGACTTCTGGCTCTGCATTTTCTCCAGTTGGTCAACTTAGTTTTACATCAGCGTTATTTTAATCAGTGAGGCTGTTTCGCATAGAATTAAGAAAGTAAGTCTTATAATTAGGCAAAAAAGGGTACTTCAGTGATGCAAGCCCTCACCTTCCAACCAATACCAGCATTTTTGTAGTAGGGAAAGTTGTCACAGATCCAACGGTAGATCTCACTAAGCGTCATCTTCTTGGCAGGTGATGAGTTGATGGCATATGTGATCAAAGTGGCATAGCTGTAACGTGGCTTCCCATCTTGGTGCACTGCAGCCTCATCCTTACTCAGTGTGGCATTGGGATCTGTTGGTGAGCCTGGGGGACACTTTCGGGCAGACCCTGGAGGTCCTGCTTGTGAGGAACCCCCTAATTTTTCAATAGTAGCCCTTAAAGTAAGCTGTGGGAGCCAGTCTATGGAAGTGAGGCTGCTTTCCAGGTCAGAGGCCATGGTTCTGGAAGCAGGAGTATCTGTGGGGAGAGAGGAGAGGAGAGGAAAGGAAACCCTTGAGACACAAAAAAGGTGAAGCCTCAGAACAGAAACATCCATTTGCATTCTTCTTCTTCTTCTCCCCCTATCACAAATACCTGTATGAAGATCATCCTACTTCATGCATCTTCACAGCCAGCCAGAACCATCCCAAAAGGCCTATGACCGTGCCTCAGGAAGGACCATCCGTACTGAGAGCAGCTGGGACAGTGCTTTGTAGCACTGATGGTAAAATTGCTAGGGCAGTCTTACACAGGGCACCATTCCCAGGTAAAGATCCAAGATCTGCTTAAGGGAAGCGGAGCCCTTTCAGGAGGTATATCACATTCACTCCTTTACTACATAGTCCATTTAACCTTGGTACCCTTCACCAAGATTACCTGTAATCCAGTAGGTTTGCGGTGTCAGATAAGAGGAAAATCATAGCTAAAAGGGAATACTCATTCATGCCACATACAAACCACAATTTAATTAGATCATCTGCAAAGTCAGGACTATCCTAATTTGAAGGGAAATTAATTTCTCTCTGAGGCCTAGCCTCTCTTTTTTGCATTAGGTGACATTATAATGAATCCTATTCCTTAGAGCTAGGATTACATATCTCATTTTAAAACACCAAGATCATGCATAATACTATATATAGATAATTACATCTACCATGTCGAGTTGGAACAGACTATATTAAGCTCATAATAGTGAAAGCTTTGCCTACCATAACCAGTTTTTCCTATATATATATATATATATATACATAATTCTATTGAATTAAATCCTACTTAATTCACAATATCACAGGCAAGAATTTTCTCCAATTCTGAGGCACAGAAAAAACTTAATTGTCTGAAGTCACATAAGTTTGCTACAGGAAGAGACTCAGGATCTTTTATCTCATAAATGTTATATACTTCCCCTCACAAAAATAAAACACACCTGGCTAGCAGTTGTATACAGGGATATCTACTTAACAATTATTTTATAAGAAGAAAACATTTAGCAGCATGAACTTGTATGAACTTGTACACTTAGCACACTAACTTTTATGTAGTCTGTAGACAAGGCAGCAGAAAGTTCATCATTCCTACTCACAACTGGCTGCATTACTATAACTAGGAGCAATCCCTTGAAGTCTGGATGAAGGCAGCTCAGTTTCCAAGGCCATGACTTGCACTGCTCTTTGCATAAAGAGAAGAATCATGTCTTGAAGGGATGCAAGTTCCACACCTTTCATTTCTGAAATTAGTCTTTCCAGAAGATTAGATGGGACTGTCTTTGAGCATGCTGGAGCATACACAAGGCAAACACACAAACACACTTATGTATGCATAGCAAATTAAACACTTGCATACATGTAAGAGAGAAGAGACTGACATGAACACACTGCTTAGGAAAGATTCGTCAGCAGACACCTCCCACTGAGTGCATCACTCAGATGAGTGGATCAGATGAGACAGGGAGACACCCATCTGCATGAATACCAATTAGATACACGTTCTAAAAATAGGCATTTGACAATAACACAGTGTCGATGCACAGATCCAGAGACAGATGCACCCAGAATTTTGACACTGAAGCTACCCGTTCTTCCCCCACAACCATATGCAATATACCTTTCACTTCTGCACTCCAGTGCTCTCACAGCACTAAAGCACTGAAGTCCATACTCCAACGCATTCATATGCACTAAACCTTTCATTTCCATGCATGTGCTCACCACACCTCTTAGGGCTCAAACACCTACACAATACCCCGACAAAATCCATCCCTCAGCCCCCACAGGCAGTGGCTCCACAGCCCTGGCCTCAGGAAACACCTCCTAATTGCACAGCTAACAACTCTTAGGCACCCACAGACTGAGACGTACAATTGCAGCACCACAGTGTCTATGGCAAGTGGAAACACTTTTAAGTCTGTGGAGGAAAGGAAAAGCCCAACTGCTACTAACTTACCTATCTACTTATCTGCCACACTATCACTTAGGATAAGGATGACTACTTGCTACATAGCTAACTAGACGATCCGAGCTGCAAAAGGCTTTCCATTATCCAGCCCCCTCAAGTTGTGCTTTATTGAATAACTCTTTTTGACTGATTTAATCTAATATCAAACATTTGAAATTTACACAAAATAAAAAAAAAAAATAGCAGGACTATTCCTTCGTGAATAATACAAGGAAAAAGCAACAATATATTTTATCCAGTGGGGATGGACAGACCACCATGTAATCAAAACACAGCTACATTTACATGGTAGCTTCACAGGTAAAGCCCTCACTAAAAGTGGTATCCCACTTGCAAGAAAACAAACATGAACTAAATATAAGTTGAATGCTTCATTTTGTAAGTGTGTCTCATATAAATTTTAATTTCTATGGTGCAATCAGAAAATAAATTACTGCTTCTTGTTAGACCATTATGAAATACCAGTTGCACTAACAATACAACTCCAAAGTAAAATAAATACAAATTTCTCTGTTCCACCTCCCCCCTTTTTGTTTTTTTAAGACAAGCATAGAAATCAAGAAAATTAGGTTATAAAAGCCTATGGCAGATTAAGATACCAATCTGAAACACCAGAAATTCAAAACAGAAGGAAGCACTGTTGTTTTCACAGAGCTTCAGATTTGCCCAGGTTATGTCAGTAGAGCATCTGGGATGATTGGCTATGCAGTAAAATGTAAGGCTGATATGCAACATCCTCATCGTCAAATACACAAGCTTTTGTGCATTTGTATAAAATACACTTGTCAGGGAGACAAGCAAAATTAGAATTGGGTCAGATTACACCCACACTAAGAATTTTAATATTTTCATTCCTTGGCTTATAAAACTCTTTGACAAGAAAACAAAACCCCCTGTGTATATATATGCACTTGTCACCCAGTACTGAAACAAGCACTTTTCAGTAAAACGCAGCAGCTTTTTAAGAACATATACGCTAGACAGTAATTTAGGACAGAAAGTGAAGACTCAGACCAAATAGCAATCACATGGGAAATTTCAAAGCAGTGGAATAAGACCTTTTTTTCCAAGTTTGCACTTGATCATGTTACTGGATTTGCTGGCAATATGGGATCTGTAATAATCAGGCACAGTCAAACATTAGGTAAGGTGGCAATTCCAGAACACTTTCAGGGCAACAATAATTCAGTGTAATTGGCTACTAAATTATTTAAAACAATTGCTATTACTTGCTATGCAAGTAAATATTACTGTTAATTTATGTTGCATATCTCATTCACCTGATCCAAGTGTTTGGTGCATCATCTTGACACTACTTAACGGTATGATAAAACAAGACTGCAGCCAAACCAGAGCAGCTGATAATTCTTCCAACTTTCCTTTCCCAGCTTACTGCCTGGCAAATCTTTTGAACTCTTCTCTTATGATCCCACTCAAACAAAGAAAAAAACAGTAATAAGTAATAAACACACTGAACTGAAATCAAGGGTGCTTTAAAAAATCCTACCACATTAGCAAGTCAGAATTAATTTCAAAGAAGTAAAAAGAAAGTCAAAGACCAGAATTCATAATCTCCCACTTTACAAGGTAAATGCTATATGTTTATGTATTTGGCTGAATTTAAAAAGCAAGGGTAGGGTAGCCAAGGTCATAACCACCATCAACAACTGGAAGGTGACTGCAGAGTCTTCATTTCTCAAGCACTAAATAGTTACAGTACAATCCCAAGTCAGACAGATCAAAGAGGTGCAAAAAGTCCAGCCAAGCACTGATCCCAAACTATAGTTAAACAGACAAGAATCTGTCCAATTCATAAGAAAAATGTATTAATGAAAATCCTTGCATTGAATACCTTTTAATGTCCACTAATTCGCTTGGGACTAGTAATACTTCCCTACAGCTTTCCAGGAGAACTAGTGCCTTACTTTGAATCTTTGCAACTAGCAAATGGAAGCTCCTTCTGCAAATACAAGCCAGGCTTCTGTCTATGGGACAATAAGGATCATCCTTGGCAGCACTGAGAAATCTGTACTTTGCGACTTTGCAAATGCTCACCATAAGCCAGTCAGATCTTATCCAGGATCACTGTTACTTGCATATCAGGACAGAAAATCATATGAAATGTGGGGAACAACACTCTAAGGGTCACATCCAATGCAGTTAATAAACATATATAACCTGAAACATTCTCTAAGGCTGGACTCAAAGGCCGGTCAGGCAGAGTCAGTTAGGACTGAAGTAGGGAGCCATACAATGCAATGAATGGCGCCATGCTGTGCACTGCCTACAGAAAATGCCTCTTCTAGAATAAATCTCTACATTTACATTTTTCTGTGTTTACTTTTTTGCTTAATTTGCTGCTGTTCTGATCCAATGAAACACTATGGCAAAAGATTTAAAGGAGACTCGAGTTTCTCACCATGAACTCTGAGAGAAGAAATGCACAACAGACTACCAAGCAATGACAGACACTGCTGCAGAACACCTATGAATATATAACCACTTCTATTTAGGTGCCTGAAACACAGATCCAGTGATCTAACTAACAATATCCATCTAATATACTCAGAGATACTCCTAGACTCTAAGGTATTTAGCAAATAAAAAAACTGGCAAAAAAGGACTCTTCGACTGCAACCTCTCTGAAACAGTGTCACAATGTAAGGAGGAAAAGTAAAACAAGAATACCACATGCATGAAGAAATGGAGAGCCTCTACTTTGGTGAAAAAAAAGGCAGTTCTGACGTACTCGTGTAAATTACACACGCAAAAAACCCCTCTGTCCTCATCCAATACAATAAGGGGAAAATAATCAATTTTGCTGAGTCTAGAAAGAAGAGAAATTTGCCATTTTAAGATATGTGATTTCCCTCAAAAAGAAGGTGGTGTGAACTAAGATGGCAGGAATAAAACACTTAAAAATCTGATCTTCTCTAAGCAAACATTCTCACAGAAATACTTATTTCATGTAAGAAATAAGAAAAAAGGATACTGATTATCTGCCAAGTCTGAAATTGCTACCCATCGTTTTGGTAACTACTTGTGAGAAGCCTTCAGGAAATGTTTGTATTTCTGGAATCAAATGCAGAAAGAAGAGAGGCTGCTGGGTATTGTTCATAAAATGAACTTAACCTGGAAGGAATGATAGGTGTCACGTTAGTGACAAAAGAAAGGCATTACAGTTTGACAGCACCCTTCTGTCTGCAGCGCCATATGAAAGGAGGAAAAACCATCCCCGGGGCAAGGAGGTAAGAAAAATTCTCATACCCTAGAACCATGCTCCCCTTTTTGGGGAGCAGCAGAACAAGCTAAAAAATGTTTTCCCAATTAACTATAGGCTTGCTGATGTGGTAACAGGGGGCACATGGTTCTCACTAGTCATGAGCCACAAAGGGAAAAGGAATCCAACCAAAGGAAGCTACTGTCACCTAAGAGCACACGGCGTGGTATTGCCTATACGAGTATGAACCTGTCCACGTGTCAGGGTCTGACTCTACAGCCCTGCTCAAAACTACTTCATGTGCAAGACAGAATGGCTTTGAATGCTCAGTGCTATTTCATGTAAAAGAGCACAGGTGGTACTGTGATTATGGCATCCTGAACAGAAAATTTGCTCAGTGTTACACAAAACACTGAGATGGTACTGAAAATTACCAGTTAGAGGAAGATGAAAACTTTTAGGCCTTGTATAACTTAATATAAATCGCTGGACTAATTGTTTTGTTATAATTAAACTGTTATACAGATATGATTTTCCTTTAATAGAAATCTCAACAAAAGGTTCATATTAAGTCTCAAAGAAAAATAAAAAGAAAACAAATTTGTTTTCACTGTCATTACAGATTAAATAAATATCATGATAGCACATTTTAACATAGGACCTTTCGATTCCCTCCATTTTGTGAAAGGTGCACGAGCAGGCTATAATTTTGTATTTTGAATTTAGTAAATGAACGGCACTGACTGTGCAGGCATTTTTGGTACTAATGAAGCATGAAGTCTTGTGAGAACTATAAAGTCACCCAAACCCTCATGTTGGAAGTGCATCAGGATTCAATTCCAAAGGCAATTATGTCCTAGCTTTGTATGAAACTGACAAATGGTATAGTTTACAAAACCTGACCTGCTTATTTAAACTTATCAACAGATGGCATTATAGCCAAAGTCTGAAATATGCTCATGTCAAGGGAGGCAGTATCTTTACGGGCATAACAGGCTAGGATTGAGCATAGCTAGTGCCTTGCCAGATTTTAATAAGACCAACGAATCAAATGTTTTTGTTGTCTGCTGTATAAACATATAGGAAAAAAAAGCATTGAGAAATACTACACAAACATTGCAGACACCCCTTAGACAGTCTGAAAATTTGTTCAAAGTTAGGACCAGCTTGTTTATTTATAATGCTGTGTAAGGTAAAGTGGGGAATACGGAACACCTGTCAAAAGAAACAGTAAATGATACTGAGAATACTGGTATACATAAAATACTTTTGAGCTGGAAATTATTTCCTTTGTAATAAGACTACTAGAAAAGATTTATTCTAATAATAAGCCAAATGTCCCATGACAACCCTCCCAATAACAGATTTGAAGTAAAAACTAAACCAAGCACTTTGAAGAGCAATGAAAATACATCACCACAGCAGAAGTGTCTCTGCAGCATCCCTCCACCCTCAGTACCACTACGCAGTATTTCACCGTTGGAAGTAGAAGCTGTAATTTCAAGCATATGCCAAGGCAGGAGAGAAATCTTTGACATTTGCTTTAAGAATATTAACGGAACAATTACTCTTACACTGAGAAAGGTACAGGGTACTGGTTTTGGAATAAGTCAAATTTATGAGCACATATCTGGAATGAAATTTTCCCTTGGAAACTGGGAAGTCTGTGGTAGAGAAACAGTATGTAAGAGCAGGTATTTCCCCCAGCCCTATGAGAGCACCCAGGTTGAAGGATTTCAATTTTACCTGCCTATCAGAATCACATCCAGTAATAAACCTTCAGCACAAGATATGCAAACACTGATATAATACCGAGATTGTCTCTGAAATTAGAGACAACATCAGAAGTAGATCAGCATGCAGACTATCTTGCTCAGAAGATCTGCAAAGCATTGCAAAGACATACAGAAACCCAGGTGAAAAGAATGTAATATGCTTAGAAATGAAAACTGTATTCTTATTCACATTAAAAAATGTGTCTCTCAGTGAAAAATTACTGTTAGCCTTGCATTTTAATGACAGCAATAGTGAAAAGCTTCTGTGGTAGAGAAAGGAATGTCAGCCACATATAGGGAAAATGAAAATCTGACTGCAAGTGGTCAGAACTTGTTCACCAAAGGCTGAACCACTGAAAACAGATTAGTCAATATGAACTCTGCAATAGTTGCTGAAACAAACCACAACCCATTTGCGAAAATGGGTATCAAGCACTAGCAAGAACTCTGTACTGAATTCATAGGAAAAAAGGAAATCGGTGTCAAGTGCAGATTAGTTGCATACCACGTGCCCAAAATGTACATACAGCACATGCTCCCAGGGTTGAGATTACCAAAGCACTGCAGAGAAGCCTGTTAAAGAGGAGTTTGAGAGCAAAGCACAGCTGAAATGAAAGTTGGAGAATGATCAGAAGAATCAAATAATACTGTGTGAGGCTCATAAATTAAGTCTCAACCACTGTTTTAACATAATTCCTTTTTACTATTCTGTTAGCTGTTATTCTCGAACTGACAGAACTCTCTTCCAGTAGACAAAACACCTGACAATCCCTGGCCTGGCTCACAACTTGCAAAGATTTGTACCAAGCTTGAAGGTCAAGAGGATTCAGAATCACACTGCCACAGAACACACACCCATTAATGGTTTCTCCTTGCTTAAAACACTAGTACTGCTGCTTGGCTTTCTGCAACCTACTCACAAAATGCTCCATTTTGTGTAACATCCTGAAACTAAATCTTCTGTTCATCTCCTTACAGACACTGAAAGAAGTCCCTTTCTTCCACGCACATGCCTGCCACAGTTGTCACCTTGCAGCTGCAAGTAAATATCATTCTGCTCTAACCTTGAACATTCCAGTCTTCAAGATGTTGTGTCTTTGCTTATGACAATCTTTATTCCTTTTGCAATCATCCTTCTTCACGAAAGGAGCCAGGGAGAGTGGGGTACATACAGTAATATGACTACCTTTGAGTATCAGTTAGACCTCTGAATAATTTTCAAAAATGCAAGTAATGGCTATTTGCATATTTGAAAACAGCTAATTACAACTATGCAATTAACAGTGAGACTCAATGATCTTAAAGGTATTTTCCAACCTTAATAATTCTAGGATTCTGTGAAATAAGTACTTTCCAGTATGTCTGGCCTCTATTGGCTGGCAGTATTCCTGTGTGTATCAAGGTATGAGTCAGCTGAGGAAGAATGCAAAGAGATGTTCATGCAAAAAATGGAAAAGCACAATGTCATGCTTGTGTTGCTGGCAGAGCAAAGGACAATGCAGTAAGAAACAGCGACAGATAGGGGAGAAACAGAAATGTGAAGGCCCCTTAGAATGAGCACAACAAGCTGGAACCTTATGTGGTGGATGATAGCCAAAGCACAGGCTTGTCAAGGAGGAGATGGCAACGTGTTGAGAAAACATGCCAGGAGGACAGCTTCAGCAATCCTGTTTTTAACAAGACGAGAAGGTAACACAGTTGTCAGAGGCCAGCAAGAACAGCTCGCAGTAACAGAGATGGTAAATGAAGGAGAAAGCATAAGGGTTACCCAAAGAGACTGAGAAAGAAGCAGCAAAAGATTCAGGCCATGAACTGGAAGATGAGTCCCTACACTGTATGTTCAGAGCAAGAACATGTTATAGGCCCAACTGTGGAAGCTTGCAGCAGAGAAAAGCAGGAAACAAAGGCAAATCTCAAAGGAGCTTTCCTGAGTTCCATACTGGCCTCAGGGGTCTTAAACTTGCAGCAATTAATTTAAAAAATATGTTAAGGTAGTATGCAAAGTTGCATAATTTAATACCCCTGGCAAGAAGGAGGTAAAGAAAAGCAAAGAGAGGATACTAGAAGTGGGTCATTGTGTCTAGCTTATGAAAAAAAAATAAATGGAGGGAGGTAAATAGCTTAGTGCAGGAGCTACTGAATGAATGACTAGAATAGTTAGGAGGGAAACCAGGAAAATACTGTCACAAAAGTCAAGGGAGGACAAGATTTCAAGACCGGGCATGATCAAGTGTCAAAAACAGCAGGGAAGCCAAGAAGGATGAAGATGGAATAGAGACCCTGAGACTTGGCCAAGAAAAGGTCATTAGAGATCTCAGGAGAAGCTCCGAGGGAGCGAGAATATCTATACTGAAGTCAACTTACAAAACAGTTCTAGACTGCACACAATCACACAGGATCTCTCAATTTTGGAGTGACTGGTCCCTCAATGAAACAGAAATGTATTGGAGCATCGTGCTTTCACTGTTTCCTAATGGCACAAAAACCAGCATACAGAGGTTTTGAGTTCAGTATCACATTGTAATTAAGGCAATCTGCAGCAAGAACAGGCTGCCATTATAAAGTGGTTTTCATCCTTATACTTTGGAATCCTTATAAAGGATCAATAACCTATTCCAGGATAAACGGGAAGCCATGCATGGAGAAGCATGCAGCCCAAGGTCAGGCAGCAAAGGAGTATCAGAACCATGCAGAGAACATTGCTCTCCAAAAACCCAGACCAGTTCTCTACATTCAAACCTTGTCTGCTTTGTTCAGGTAGAGATAAAAAGAATTTCAGATATAACTATTTTAGCAGTTTATTTTTCTCTGCAAGTTCCTGACGGGGAGGGAGAATTTGTCTTGGTTTTACTTAACAACAGGTTTTTTTAGGGGAAACTGAGAATTCAGAAACTTTGCTCCTTTAATTTGTGACCACAAAGTGTTCAGATTCTTTCCCAATTATTCAGATTTGAACTTTTAACAGTAATTACATATTTCTGCTATAATCAGCCACAGTCTTTATAGAGCAGAGAGCATAAACAAAATTTGAATTGCTAATGGTAAAAAACAAAAAAGCAAATATTTTTTCCTCGAGGTATAAAAGCTCTCACTCATCATCTCACCCTGTCCCTCATTACTCAGTCTCTCTTATACATAAAAAAGGCCAAAAAAAGAACACACATTCCCTTAGTTCTTGATTTCACATCAAATAAACTGACCAGCTCAGAAACATGAGGAATGAGGTACTGGGGCCTTGCACAAAATGTTCAGCCCAGTTCTGAAAACCAAGATCCTCAAGTGCTAGACGGAACCAGAGAATGTAATGGAAGGGTTTTTCATTCTAACCAACTAAAATCTAGTTATTCCTGAGGAACGAAAGGGGCCAGAAGAGAAGGGAGGGTGGGAGAATTAATTGAGTTGGACTATGGAGACCAAGTGCCACCCCCCAGACAAGCAGAACTGGATATTTTCAGTGACAAAAAAAGAAGTTTCTTGAGATAACCTCAGACAAAAAATCCTATGTGTCCACAGGCATATAATCTAACAAAAGGCAAACCAGGAACAGGTCAAAATGCAGATGTGGAAGTAAGACCAGAGCCTGTGAGATGTAGTAAAAGACTCCTGCCAGTGAAGAATCCTAGAGTGGGGATGAGGGATGCTTCCTTGATGAAGAGAAAAAGCAGCATTTTAGGCTTCTAGGACCACAGGACAGAATGCCAAAGGGACCACAACAGAAAAGAGATGCAAAGAGCAGGAACAACTGAGAGGAGGAGTGGGTGTAGGAGGAAATGCGAGTCAAGAAGTAGGCAGGCTGGAAACATGCTGGGCCTTAAAGGTGCAGGAGAGGAACATGAGTGCCACATTATGCTATGGAGCCCAGGGAGTCAGGAAAGGTCAGGTACTACCAAAATCTCTGCTGTCTACCTTTAAATCTGTGCTGCCTACCTAAGTAAGTATCAGGTTCATAATAGGATGGGGTGGAAGACTGGGCAGGTCAAAGACAGATGGATAAAACAACAATCTAGTCCAAATCTTGGCAAAGCACCACAGAATACAGCATTAAATTGGTCTTAAAGTTGGTTGTGAGATCTCCAAATTTTGAAACATTCACAGTATTTTGCATTTCACTTCAAACTTAAGATGAAAATTTGCAATTAATTAATTGTGAAAACATACTGCAGCATGCTTGCTCTCTCTCAGTAACACACATACACAGATGGCCTTTAAAAGTGAAAAACATGAGTACAGGGCAGAAATATGTTATAGATTTTTACGTTCATCATATATCCCTTAGAAGGAAGAAGGAAACAAAACCAGCAGAACAGATAGCAAGCAGCAATACTGCCTCCTACAAAGACAATAAGCATTTGGACGTTGAACACATCAACTGGATATTCTTGCTAAAATAACATGTGCAACTGCCAACAATACAGCAAATTAAAGGCTTTTCTTTAGGCTTCAGAGTTAACACAACTGGAGAGTTCAAACATGTTAGCTATCACATTAGGCCGCCTGCCCACTAATCTAGGGACTACTCATCTTCCCTAAGATGCCTTCCAGACCAAAAACAGTATCCTTCAAAGTTTCAGTTCTGAAGCATCACTCAGAAACAGATTCTGCAAATGGAGTACTACAAAACATAGAAGGTTCTCTGTGAGAGTCACTGATTACTATTCTACCCAAGGTTGGGAGAAGCAAATGGAAAAATGTGTCCAGAACCATTTTTCATCTTTTGGTCGCTAATGACTGAGATCCAATTCCTGCCTGACAGCTGTGTAAAATGAGATAATCAGCTCAGTCCTGCTCTTGAGGGACAGCTGTCCATATCACAGTTGCCATTAACCCCACCTCCCTTCTGACATTTGAAGTAAAGGGCCAAAGATCCAAACTGGGATGCAGACAATCTCCCACTATATGAAGGTCAGCTGAAGTTTAGGGGAAGAGGTAGTAACCTGTAACCTGCACCTCTGTGATAATAATAAACTTCTTCAGAGACACCAGCATTCAGCTGTATTTTTAGAGGGGGGGGAAAAATTCAACAAAAAAAACCAAACCAGAAGTACTACAGTAGTCACAACCTTCTCTCGGACTGAAAAATTAGATCCCAACTCATCAAACTGTTTCATTCTTTCATTCCAACTTCTTGGACTCCTTATTCTATCCTAGAAACTTGCCTACAGAACCACATTTCAAGATAAAACCCAAGAACTTATAGAACAGATACTTAAACAGTATTATAACCTCATGATCTTTCAGTAACATAATCCTTTTCCCGTAACTCTTTAGACCATCTCATTTCATTTTGCTTAAGGGCTTGACCTGAGAAATGCCATACTGTCAGTTCTTGGACAGGATCAGACTGCTTCAACTTAAAAAGTCAACTTTTGGAAGCATGAATGTCCAAATTTAGATTTACAAACCCATATACACACAACTAAGTGTCTTTTTCCTCAAATGTAGAAGACTTCATTGCTTCTGTTGAAGCCAGCTCTACGTTCCTGGGCATTTACAAGAATTAGGCTATTTACTTAGGTACAGTAATGTGGTTTTTAAAGTCTAATTTTAGGTGGTCAGGTTTAACGTTCTTAATGTAAACTCTTACAGACGTAACACTTGCATTTAAATGTGTCTGTAAAGTATCCTGCACTTTCATGAAGATAAATAATACTCTCCCTTTTTCTTGTATAGATACTTTTGTATAAAATAAATGGTGCAGAACAGCTGCAGTATTCCACCTCAGAGGAAGCTGCATTTTCACCTGTGATAAACATTTTATGTGAATGCCATGATCACACTGAAGAGCTGTGCTCTTGAAAAATTATTCCCCCAAATTTATGACTATGTCCCAGCTTTTGTATAGCTGTGTTTTAGATTATGAGATCTTCAGAGCAGAGATTGCCTTAATTTTGTGTCCAAGCCAGTAGTGAATGCCTTGTCAGCAATTAAAAAATAAATAACAATTAGTCTATAGCACACCACTTCCAGCCTTTTATGTCTGTAATGAACATCTAAAAGCTCAGGCAGCAAATACAGATTCTTTATCATTAATGGAAGGAAAAAAAATGTTTCATGTGCAGAAAGGTAATTGTTGTAGAAGAGCAGAATTTTGTTAAGGCTGGCACATATATTCTGTAAAGTGCCCTGGCATCCATCAGAGGCAAAAGCACTTGAAAAATGTCAAGTCATTACTGTGAGGAAGGGGGCAGCGTGAGGTAAATTAACCTCAAGAGCATGAAAAGTCAGTTTATCCCCTTGAATGTACAAAGGCCAAAATGCCTCAGTTATCTCTTCCCTTGTGCTAGATAACACAGCTCTACTCTAAACAGGCTGATTGCATAACTATAGGGCAACAGGTAGGAGGGCATCTAACAGTACCCCCAGAACATATGTATGCTTGGTGGTTCAGCCTTCCCTTAGAAAGAGCCACCTTCTGAAGCTATGGATAACTGACAAAATTCTCTGCCAAAATGGGGAATTACTTTGGCATCTTTTGTCTGATCTTGCTAGCACATTACACCAAGGAGTTCCTTCTTCAGGGACTCCCTGTTTAACCATTGCTCTCCCAAATGGCTTCCAAAAGGGCTCCCTGTCCTGGCCCTTTGATCTTCGATTTCCTCACTGCTATCTCACTAGAAACAGTAATACCTCAGGTGAGATATCCTTCAGCATGACTCTTCTGCTGCTGGAATCTGCTTTGGCTTTATTTGAGATGAAGTCTCCCTCAGACTTGATTTCTCAGGAAATCACCGCGTTGGTGTCAGAATACTCATTTGTGACTGGGAATTAACTGCCTCATTTACAAAAAGCAGCAGCTTGGCTCACACAGCACCAGCATCAGGATTCACATTCCTAGCCCCTGAACGCAGCATAAGACACAGATGAAGACTGGTGGCAACCGAACGGCTTCTTTTGCCTTTCAGAGCAGGTCCCACCAGCACTGTCACGGCTTTCATTCCCAGGCCCCTGAGCGCCACAGGACCCACTCTCAAGGGCACTCTTTCCAGAATTCATCCCACAGTCCCTTAGGTAGGGACACACATCTCAGAGTACTTGCATAGGGATCTGTACATTCGGACCCCAAGCACAGCGAGGTCTGCACCACACAGTGATTTTAATGCCACAGTTACAACCACAGTAGGACCCACATGGAGATCTGACACTCCACCCCACAGGTGCATCCTTGGACACTGGCACTACAAATCACTGCTCCTGTCTCCTCAAAGCTTTTTTTGGCCAATATTATTGCTCCCAATGGCCCCTAAATGACAGAAATTAAGTCACACCAATGATGATTAAGGCTGAGCCTAGGATGAATAAAACAGGGAAAGAAAGTAGAAGGGAAAGGGCAGAGAGGTTTCTTACAATTAAACAGGGCTAAGGTCCCCCATAAGCTAAATAGTGAGGGAAAGAACCATGTCAATTCCTTATAGCATATAAGGGAGTTAAATGACGGAGACTGAGAAAGAGACACAGAAAAAGACGGTGGGGAGAGGTTCAGAAACAGAAAAAGCTAAAAGAATAAAAGCAAGCACATACAGCGAGAGAAGAAGAGACATAGAGAACAAGGACAGAAGGCAAGAGAGGACAGCTAGGAATAGAGAGGTGATATAATGTGGTCACTCACTCTGTCTGGAAGATTTTCTGGAGGGAGGTGGATTATCTTCAGTGCTGGTTGCTGGGGTGCTGCCCTTCACACTCCTTCTCTGAGACCCATACTCAGACCGTTGCTGTCAGCTATTCCAAGGGCTTCTTCGAAAAATATTTCGAGGGCGAAAGATTGTGGATGAAATCAGGATCTTGAGTATTAAACCAATCTGCTTGGGATTGTCAGTCCCCTAAAACTGCTGGTTTTATGCTGGGATGGAGATCCTCTCTCCCTTTTGGCAGCTAACTACTAAAGGGGTGTTCCCCTGGGAAACAGCCTTTTCACTGATGGTCAGATTATTTCAGAAATCAATTTCCCCAACTTGCCTACCTAGAAATCTCTTTTCTCTAGGTATACCTTGTCCTTAAGGGGGGGAAATCTCTTTCTCTAAAAAAATTCTTGCTATGTCTGTGGATATTATCAGTGAAATCTGCCTTTTCCTCTCCCTGTAACTAGGAGGTGTGTCTTCTCTCCTTGCACGGGGTATTTGAAGAAAACCCTCTCGGGATTAGGGGATGAGGAATCTTCCTTGGGATGAAGGAGGATGAGATCAGTATTGGAAATTACCTTTATCTCCAGTTACCAGTAACTGGAAAAGGAAAGAATAGCTAAATCTCTTCTCTGCTTTCTCTCCCTTGTTTTGCTCTACCACCTGCTAAGCAGATGTAAATAATTAAAATTACTAGGTAAGTATCTGCAGCTCCTGCTTATTTCTGTCTTGGGAACTGCCTCTCCTGGGCATACAGGATTTCTTCTGTAAAGACTCCCGTTACTACCTGGTCCGGGGAAGGGCTGTCTGCTCTGCTTGAGAGAGGACCTTCCTCAGTAGCAGGAGGGAGTAGGCAGCAAGGGTTATTCTCACAATCCTCAGGAACTGGGGTCTGAGGACACCTCTCCCCCTTAACAAGTATCGAGGGAGCTCCAGAAGGCTCTATTCCACAGCGAGGAAGAGCAGACCTGCTTCTAGATAGTTACTAGGGCTGGGTGCCGGGGGCCTCTGCACACCCTTGGCTCGTTAGTGGGGAAGGGGGCAAGTGTTAAGCTCCCTCACCAGCTGCGGGGAAGAGGCCTGGCAGGGGGGCCGCTGGGGTGTCCCCGCACCGGGAACGGGGCTGCCTGACNGGGGCCCGGCCCGGGCGGCGCTGAGTCTCTCCAGGCCCCGCCGCTCTCGCGGCTGCTGCTCCGGGCTGCGGCTCCACTGCAGGCCCCGGCTCCTCCCCGGCCGCCGCTCCGCCTCCCCCGGCTCCCCCCGGCCGCGGCCGCCCCCGCCTCCCCGGGTTAAGGAGGCGCCGCTCGGGGGGGAGCTGCGGCTGCCCGCCCGCTCTGCCAGGCGGAGGGCAGGAGCTGCCCGCCGGGACCGGCTGAGGCCATTCCCGGCACCGGGGCTCGATTCACCGCGGAGGTGGCCGTGGGGCCCTCGCCCCCCGGGCGCTGCCAGCAGCCGCCTTTCGCCGCTCTCAGCGGGGGGCAGTGGCTGTGGGGTCACCCCTGGGACAGCCGGTCGTGGCTCCGGCACTGGGGCTCACAAATGGCCACCCTGGGTCGGGGTCTTCGCCGTGCGTGCCCCGCGCTGCCCACACCGGCCACGCAGTGGTTGTGCCCTGCTTCAGCCCTGGGTGCTCCGAATCACTTCCCACCCCAAAACAATGCAGCTCTCCGTCCCTGGTAATCTTCCCTCGAGCCTTGTGTGTGTCAATAACCTATTGCACGGACATCACCAGATCTTAAAAGGTGTTTCCACCACAACCTTTTTAAGTCTCATTGCTATCTCTCCTGTGTGCTACAGCCAGCTAGAACCATATAGGAAACCCCATTAATTCACCTCATTAAAGTGTATAAATATCTAAAGTGGGGGTGCCAAGAAGATGCAACAAGGCTTTTCTCAGTGGTGCCAATCACTAGCATGAAGAGGCAGAAGCTGATGTACAGGAAGTTCCACCTGAACACGGGGAAGAACTTCTTACTGTGCAGGTAAACTGCACTGTACAGATTGTCAACTGGAACAGGTTGCCCAGAGAGGTTGTGGAGTCTCCCTCACTGGAGATACTCAAGAACCATCTGGACACAATCCTGCACAATGTGCTCAGGGATGACCCTCCTAAAACAAGGAGATTGGACCAGATGACCCAGCGTGGTCCCTTCCAACCTGACTCATTCTGTGACTCTGTGAATTACACTCAGTGCTGTCCTGCTTTCACGCAGCTGGCCAAAAACTAGGAGCTTCCTGTTGATGTGTCTCAGGGATGCAGACCAAGGCAATAGTCCGTTCTGTCATGACATTAAAGGGGACTGTGCAGTGAAGCACGCTCGCTAAGTAAGAGCAAATACTCCAAAAGTGTGTGTAACAAGGAGCAGGTGCTGCCTGGCGTCCCATACACCTGCAGCCAGTGTCATAGGCAGATCATTTTGACGTGTCAATCTGAAAAGCACGACTGAAACAGCCTCCCCTGGGGCCCCTACCCCAGATATCTGAAAGTTGCCCTGTATTTGATAATCTCATCTTTCTGTGTGTGGTTTCACATCTGCATCCTTCCAAATGGTAGCACTGCTGTAAGGCTTGAAGTAGAGGACAGCACACACACAGGGAGGAAATGGCATTTTCTGAGTAACTCTTTTTTCTTCTGGAAACTGTAATATGGAAATTGAGATAGTAGGGGGGGGTGTTGTAAGACTTGCTACTTTTGCAGGGCTGAGTTTACCATTGCACTTCCAATGACTCCTTGCATTCCTTCAACAGGTCAAAACCTCTGCCAAAGTTCCACGCCTTCATTTCAGGAAGTCAGTCATCATCCTCCATCCTCTCAGGATTCTCTGTGTCCTCCTTCTCCCACACTATCCCTTTCTTCTGCACCTATGCCAGCAGCTCTAGTCACAATTTTCTCCCTGTGCTACCACCTGTTCTGTCAAGAAGGGTTTCCTGCCTTTTTCCCCATACTATTTGCATTATCTCACTACAGATCCCCATTATGGTGCTCTTGGTCATTACCAAGGACCAGCAACCATCTCTTTCCCTCCCACCTCCACAGCAGAGCTCTGTCCTATTCTGTCCTCTCTCCCAGCCTCACTCCAGTCCTGCCTGAACAGCTTAGCTTCAGTTCCCTTGTTCTTCTGCCTCTCTTCTGACTTCTGTTTGGGCTAGGTGGTCTTTGGGTGTGTCTGCCACTCCTAGTCCAAGTTCCCCAGTCCCCCCCTAGCTAGGATTTGTGTCCATACAGTGCTCAGACTTCTCTTTACTGAGAGACAAGGCAGGAGCATCATTGTGCTGGGAGGCAGACGGGTGGTATCTGCAAGTTGTTTGATCTGTAGCCAACTGCAGAGGTGTTAAAAAGCTGTGGTTGGACTCGACGTGTGCCAGGCATCCGATGTGTGTTCCCTACTTATTTTTCTTTTTGGTTTTCAGGAGCCTCTCCCCCAAATGAATATCTGCCTGCTTTTTATAGACAATTAAAAGGTATGATGTAACTAACTTGTTCCACTACTTGAAAGAACGTACATGCAAAAATTGCTATCCAACACAAAAAGTGCCCTAGGGAGGCAGGGCAAAGGATCACTGTGGCAGAAATGCACAGAGATAAATGGATCGTGATCCATCATCATATTCAGCATTCAGAGAACAAAGACATATCCCAAAGCCTTTCACAGCTAAGTAGAAGACAGAGGAGAGCAGATGGAGACATGGGGAAAAAAGAGTAAACTAGTCACCACATAGCTTATTTTTACATTACATTCAATGTATTTTATCCTTCTCCCAATTTTTTCAATAAGCCACAGTCTTTGCGCATGACTGAATTGTTAATATTTGTCTAAGGAGGTCTATAAATTTTGACAGATGGGTAGCGGGCAGTTGGGGCTTCTGGCATCCAGGAAGGTGTAGGAGGTGGCTTTGGTTTTTGGCAGTTGGGACACTGAAAGTCTCAGTATTTGGGAAGGGATTCTCTTCCACATCCTGGCTGAAGGACTGTTCCTTCCATTTGCGCAACCAGTAATAAACAGGCATCTCAGCAATCCTGTGTAACATGCAGGTATCCTAATGTTTTTCTCCCTGGGCAGGGTTTGGTGTTTGGCTTGGGTTTTTTTTAAAAACCTCTTCTTAGCCAGGAAAATCTTTGTTTATGTACTTGCACACAAGTACAAGAACGACTGAGGGAGTGAGAGAGTGGGGGTTGTTTAGCCTGTAGAAGAGGCTCAGAGGTAACCCTCTCATCCCTACAACCCCCTGAAAGGAGGGAGTAGCCAGGTGGGGGTCGGCCTCTTCTTCCAGGTAACAAGCAACAGGACGAGAGGACATAGCCTCAGGCTGTGTTAAGGGAAGTTTAGGTTGGACTTCAGGAGGAATTTCTTCACAATTAAGGTGATTAGACATTGGAATGGGCTGCCCAGGGAGGTGGTGGAGCCAATGTCCCTGGAAGTGTTTAAGGAAAGACTGGATGTGGCACTCAGTGCCATGGTTTAATTGCTATGGTGGTGTTCAGTCAAAGGTTGGACTCGATGTTCTCAGATGTCTTTTCCAATCTCATAGATTGTGATTCTGTACATACGTATGTAAAAATGTACTGGCTGCTCGTGTTGTGTATCTTGAATAATTTATTGGGGTACTCTATGGAAATGACATACCTATGCGTGTAATGATGCATTTTACACAATCAAAAGGCCAAAACTGGTGGTTTAAAACTCAGCGCTTCAACTACGTTTAGATTTTTTACACAATTACTAGCGTTTAGGATCCTGACTACAAGAAAGCCAGTGTACCTGGTATCTCCACCAGTGCCAACCGCACCTGCTGGGAGCTCCAAAGTTTCAAAGGTTGGACAATCGTCGAGGGACGTGTTTGCTGGCCCAGCCTCGGACACACAGGAAGGAAACACACAGGAAGGCACACACTGTCTCCAGCCGCCGCTGCCCGTCTCTGCAGCACGAATCCTCATGTGACAGGCTCTTATCTCCCCGTACAAACCTCCTCCCGGCTCCCTCACCCTGACGGCGAAGCGGGAATTCTCCAGCAGCCGCCCCCGCACGCCGCCCTCACACCAGGCAGCTCCCGCCGCCGCTGCCACGCCCTTCCTCCGCCCCACCGGGGACACCCCCGGCTGTCTCGGTCCCGCTCCCGCTGGGCTCTCGGGCCACCTTAAGAGCGCGCAGAGCCCCCGCACGCAGCGGCCGGGCGGCTCCTCCCCGCCCCGTGTCGCATCCAGCCAGGGAACGTGTGGCGGG